>OVBA01004707.1:0-22498 GCA_900406435.1 Lepidium aucheri
ACTATGCTCAATGATTTGATAGCTTAGGCCGAATAAAAAAACGCTTTATCACCCTTCCACGAGAAGTATTCGCAGAACCACTCCTACCGCCTCCTCTTGGAGAGCCAATCCTTAGCAGCGCATCAGCGCTCGCCCTTTTTGCAGGCCGCTAGAAGGCCAAACATTGAAACCTTCGAGTGTAGAACTGACACCAGCTTCAACGTTTGGAAGTTGAAATCATCAAGACCCTTTTTCGAAGAAGATTAAAGAAAAAGAAGTTAGAAAAATTTGCAAAAGTTTGAAGACAAAAGAGCTCGGAAGTTGTTAAAGTAAGATTGCATAAATACTTGAAGATTGCATAAATACTTGAAGACATTAGTTTATTTATTTTACTTTTGTATGAAGATAATTTCATAAATACTTGAAGATTTTATAAATCATAAGATTGGTTTTTGATTGTTTAGATTTAATCATATTTTTTGTGATGTATATAATTACATAAATTATATATATATAATTATAACTTTACATTAATTTAATTTAATTTTTAAAAAACTAATTGATTTTTTCTAATTTATTATGTTTATTTCTAAGGAAGTATAATTATCTTTTAAGTTTTAAAATTGTCCAAAACATAGATTTAATTTATTTTGATATAAAAATAACTCTTAAATGTTTAAATAATTTTTAAATAAAAAATTTAAAATATTTATTGCAGGAAAATCACCTAATTTTATTTATAATTTGCAAAGAAAATTTAAGAGAATGTGTCTTTTGTTAGTTTATTTGTCATTATATATTTGGAATATAAATCTACACAAATAATAAAGATCTTTTTTTTTTTTTTTTTTCAAGGATAATCCTGTATTTAACTATGTTAATGATGATGTATTACATTTTTGTGGATCATATTTTATAGTTAAACACATTATTGATGTCCAATATCTCTACATGCCAAAGAAATTTCTCATTGCTAATACGATCTATACACATGTGATATCACGTTCAGTTGAACTAAGGATTCTTGCTAATTTGGTTCTTACGAGTGAAGGTTTAATACCTACAAACTTTTATTGAATTCCAAACTAAATTCTTTTAGATCTCTTTCTTATAATCTCTCTCAAAAGTTTTTTATAAAGATTTCTATTATTTGCAAAAAGATTAGAGTTGTAAAGAAACATGAAATTTACGTAATATAGGATAAATTATTTTAAAATGAGAGTAATGATCTAGAAATGACATATAATAGGAAATTCCACTTAGATAAGGAACTGGTAAAAACATAACATTAGAGTTGATTAGATCAAAAGAGACATCGACCCGAAGTTGAAACATATAAGAAGCTACTGAGAGTGAAGCAACAATATTTAGAAACTTTGTGTACAAAAAAACAGAACGAAAAACCTAATATCAAAATTAGGGATGTTAAAAGCTAGATTGCATGGAAACGGAAATGTATATGTGGAAGTAAAACGTATGGAAATGTAGAAACAAATTTTTAGAAAAATTTAGGAAACAAATACATAATGGAAACGCATGTTATATATATATAACTATAGTCTAATAAATGTTTTACATAAAATACAAATCTACTAGTTACTACTTTAACAAAAAAAACCATAAACTCAAACATCAAAGATTTAAAATCTTGTTTTTGCTCTAATTTTCATCCATCTCGTTTTTGCTCATTTTCATCAATTCAAAGATTTCACCAACTCTAATTCTTCCATACTCATTGGTAAAATGATTGATAAAGAAGAATATCTTTATTTTAGTTAACTACATAATTAATTTTTTATATTAATAAAATATAAGATATATCTTACGGTTTTTGTAAATAACTTTTATTCTGTTTACAGAAAAGGAATAAAATTTTGTCCCTTCGGTGATATTCTGATATAAAAAATAATCAAGTTTTCAAACCGGAAACAAGTGTTTCCAAAACAAAATAATGGTTTCATCATGTTTCCAAATTGAGAATTTTTGGAATCATGTTTCCATTAAGTTTCTACCGGGTTTTTGAGTTTCCAATTTCAAAAAAAGAAACAGACTTCGAATAGAATTTCATGCAATTTAGGTTAAAAGGGAATTTTTACCTATTGGGTACCCAAAACCCAGCAACAATATAGGGCTCCAAAGTGGGTTTGTCTTGATAAGGTTTTTTTTTTTTGTGAGAACCCAATTATTCCATGTGTTTTATTGGTTCGCAGGATCTCGTTGTGTTTTCTGATTAAAAACCCAGGTTCGTGTCTATTTTACATGTGATGCTGTAGATTAGTTTTTAGTTTTATCTCTTGATGAATTTTAATAGTTAGGGAATTTTTGCTTTTATCTATAGGTTGCTTTTAGTATTTAGTACTATGGCTGCTTTTTTTTGTTGATATCGATATGGTTTGAAACCTTAACATTAAGCACATGATATTTTGCTTGTTGTTGCAATTTACTTGCCATTGTGCTTAGCGTAAAGCAGGAATGATCTATTGGTTTGTTTCGACTGCTTGATAGATTGATTCTGGTCAATAGTATGCATACGTGAAGCTTTTACGACACTGACTTACTTTAAAAGTATTTGTATATAAGAGTTCTGCATTGTTCAAGTCTTTGATATTTACTACGACGATATTGCATTTAGTTAAACCAATTAATAGTTCAGTGTTACCATGTGTTAGTAAGTGGATGATGTTATAGATATATTTTCAAAATTAGATTTTCTTACTTTATGTTTTTAAGAAATAGTTTTGTTTTTGTTTTTTTAATTCTTTTAATTCTCTAATGATATATATGAAAGTAGGGTTGTTTCTCCCCAGCTTGGCAACTCAGCATTTTGGGATTCTCTACAATTGACAACTCATTAATTTGAAAATCTTTGAAAACCAATGAATTAAAAGATTAGTACACATAAGCTACCTCTTTTTTATTGTACAACCAATCAAATTATTTATCCAGTACAAATCATCATGTATTAGGTTAGTAAAGAGACATTTAGAATCATCATCATCCTTTCGGTTTCTTCCTAATTCGCAACTTCTTCTATATGAGTTGCTTCTTTCATTACCCAACCGGTTCGACTTTGGGTTATGTAGCAGACATACCCGCAAGTCTTCTGTCATTTGGTGATTGTGGAAGTGCTCAAATCATTTTTATGGGTTCAAAGAAGAAAGAGAAAACTGTTGGAAAATTGATTTTAGGTGATGGTGTTCTTGGTGATTTCGATTGGAAAAAGAAGATAACCTGAAGCTGAATAAAAACTAAACAAGGTATAAACTATTAGAAAAAACTCAAGCTTTAGATGTTTAGGCCTGAAACATGTGAGTGAATTGTTAAATTGGCAGAGACGTGGTTCACTCCATGAATTGATGTTGAAAAACAAATCTGTGAATTGCTATTAACGTACCTGCATGTCCGAGTTCGTGAATCATCACAGTGTTCCGTATAGTGATGTTTGAATTTAGTTTACTTGGTGGTGTTTGTTCTCTCTTCATTGAGCATGTTTTGAGAAGTTATTTCGTTTTCTGTAGGTAGCTAGAGTGATTACAGGGCAAGGATCTGTTTTCTCAACTACGACAAGAAGTACATCACAAAATAAAGCATGGAAGGTTAGCATTTAACAATTTGCTCTCGTTCTTATTCTTAGCAGAGTACTCTTAAATTTTAAACTATGAACTTAAAAATGTAAACAACTTCAAGAGGCTCTAAAATAATGATAAACAATCCTTTTAGAACTTTCTAATAACAAAAGATGTTGTTGTTGTTCCTAATATGTCCAGGTCCTGCAAATGTTTTGAATTAAAGCAAATATAATGATTTATTCAAATACGAAATTCCAAGTATAGATTTCCAGATTTAAGAATTTTATGATCTTGTTAGAGGATTTAGAAGTAATAGTGAAGATGTTCAAACATCTTCAAGGTTAGGAAACTATTTTTTCAGTAGAAAATTTATGTTTATGAGTGATTTCAGTCACATGCTAGCTTTGAATATATACGGAATCCCACAATTGTGGTTTTACCCCATCGTTTCTCATAATCTAAAACGTCATCAATGTCACTTATATGCAACCTTCTTTCTATGATCTACCTGCAAGTTTTGAATATAATTTGAGATCAACAATAATGCCACATTCTTTTAATGGCAAAACCTAACAACTTATGTGGCATGCTTAGATAATATCATAGAAACAAGATGGTGGAGAAATGAAAAAAGAAAAAAAAAGAAAAAAAAATAGATCGTGTCTGATTCAGCTATGCAACAAGTGGATCTACTTTGAGTTTGTCATGATTTCCTAAAGAACCCAAATGAGACTAAGCCTATGTAATGTAACCAAGAGTTAACTTGCATATTGGATTTGATAAAACTTTAAGTCATATATTATCTTTGGTGTTTGCTATTGGTGTTCACGTTTTAACATCATGTATCACCATTTTTTTGGTCAACTTATATATTATATTAATTTCTATAACCAAGAATCAGACATAGAGTTTACAAAGCTACATGATTTGACTAAATTACGAACACTTCGAGCTAACCAATCCGCTTTCCAATTGAGGCTTCTGGGAATCTTGTGAAGAGAAAAATTGGTGAAATCCTTGAAGTCTATCAAATTCCTCCACGTACTACGAGAATGCGGCCAATCATCTGGATTTGTTACTACTGTCAAGATATCTGCACAATCTGTAGCACACTGTATTTCTGAGATTCCCAAAACTAAGAGTGACTCCATAGCCCAAATGACTGCTTCTAATTCTGTCTGCAAAGGAGATAAACCTCAAAACACACCTCGAGCTCCCATGTTTATCTGTAAAACAATACCACCATAATCCTAAGATGTATCCTGAATATTTGCAGGAGTCATCCACATAACAACAGAATCCAGTAAAACTCGGATCTCCTTTGACTGGTTGAGATGCTAGCTCCCAATTTTTTATTGCAAAATCTAGACATGTCCTACTTACCTTACCCATCTCCTCTTTTGATTGGCCTTTGAACCATTCCTCTGCTTCGACTCCCGCAATCTAAAGGACATTTTTCGGGTCATGATCTTTATTTCAGAAACTCTTCTCATTCCTAGCTTTCCAAATATTCGAAAGGATCCAGGGATAACTCCTGCATTATTAGACAATGCACAAGTTTGTAGAGAAGGGGACACTCGAAGAGAGTATGATTGACAGTTTCAAAATTTGCACCACAACGCAAATATTGTGTATCACATCTGATTCCTTTGTTTCTTAAATTTTCTCGAACCATGAGACAACCAGATACAGTTTGCCATAAGAAGTGTCTAATTTTGGGCGGACATTGTGTTCTCCATCCTTGTGCTTGTATATCCTTAATTGATGGACCAATGTTAACTTCCTCTTCAATACAACATGATGTTTCAGCCTTATAACCCGATTTAACAGAATATTTTCTTGATTTAGTAAAGTACCATCCGAAATAATCGGATTTACTTGGATTGGATAATTTTATGCCCAAAATTAGCATTACATCTTGGGATCTACTATATGATTAAGCAAAAGAATTTTCCATGTTCTTGTCGAATTATCAATTCGCCTACATCATATTGCCATTAAAATTATTTTTTCCTCTTTTTTTCCAAAATTGTTCCAGATTTATAATATTATATCGATTTTGACAAAATAATTTTCAGAAAAAATTCTGCAGCATAGCGTGTGTATTAATCTAGTTGCTTATAAAAAATTTTGGTTTGTGATACAAAATATAATTTATATTATGAAAATTTTATTGTCATTTATTATTATTTAATGTGTATTTAATAATTATTATTAACTTCAATAATATTTATATTAGTTTTAATAATAATACTTTATATTAGTTTTGTTTAACTAAAAATTAATACAAATAAGTTTTTCTTCTACTAACAATATTGAGATATTAAATAAATATATTTTTGAAATTACATTGAAAACTATAAACAAATTTAATATTATACAAGAATAACTGGGTATTCGTTTAAAACTCATATTTTTCTGGATTTTTTCTGAGTAGTCTTAATATTAGGTTTTTCTGTTTTGAGTTTTCTTCGGGCTGACTTATTTCAGACTCGGATCGGACCGGATTTTTTTACCTATTTTAGCATTCCTAATCAAAACCATGTTTTTGATTTGAAACCAACGGAACTAGACATTTGTCTAATCACTTTGATTGTTTTTTCTTTCAAATAAAGTTGCTTCATTTTCTTTGGTGTTTTTGGCAAGAGAAACTAACCTCAAGAAAAATATATGAAACGTACAAAATGAAATAAATCAAATTTAAACCAAAAAAAAGTCAGAGAAAATGATGGATTTATCTCAATTTTAACCAAACATGTCTCTCTTACATAGATTGGATTACGGAATTGAATTCTTATGATGTAAAATAGTTTGAAGTAACCTCACGTTTCAAGTTTATTGCATACTCTTATCCTCGACTTTATGTTTTCCGCAAGTGAATCTTTAAATTTGTAGATAGAAGTTGAGTCAATCTATATATATATATATATATATATATATATCATACCTTTTAACAAAATTAAAACAAGATTTTTGCGTTAGGCCTCCAAAAATATATCTATTTTTAGTCTCTTAATCTTTAAATTGAGACATAGTATAATGGTATGACCTCTAAAAGCATTCATTCGTCAGAAACTCATTTGAGTATAAAAAATTTTAAGTATATATATTACCAGTTAAAAAAGAAAAAGTGGACAATTTTATTTCTCCATTCCACATTTTCTCTACTTTTCAATTCCTCTAATTACAACTCATAACAAATTAAAAAATTCAGATCAATTCCTCAAAAATTCTATCATTCCTCAGTTACCATTTAAAGTCTTAGTTAAAATTCTAGATTACGAGAATTTGGTAAAACATTTTATAAAAAATGAATGTGTTTGTCGTTTTCTTAACTTTGGTTTTTTCATCAATAAACATTTTTTTCAACTATACAACGTTTACGATATAAATAATTATTGATATGAAATCTTTTACTAAATTTGTCTTAAATCGTTTTTAATTTGAGCAGGACACATGTTCTAATCGAGATTAGCATAATAGAGATTTGTTGATTTAGCAGGTTGAATCCTTCATTTATTGAATATGTTTGTAATATGAATACAACAGAGACTTTCTATCTCTCCTTATTCTGTTATCTTTTCTGAAAGGCCTTGTTGGATTTGATGATCTTCAATCTCCAAATTTGGATTGCATCTCTGTTAGATAATTGCTCAAAAATTCTCTTGCTTTCCTTAGTGTAGAAACAAGTTTTGTTTTAGAGGGGTAATGTAGAGCTCGTTTAGTTTAGCCCGCTCACATTCTTTCTCCTTAGCCGAATTTTCTTCCACTTTCGGTCACTGACTCGATTCTTAAAGAATTCCTTGACTAGATCACTAGTTTATTCCGGCAACTCCTAGACCTAGTCATTTTACCGCTACTCTATTGATTGTTCTGCGTGCCTTTTTTTGGGATTAGCTTTCCAGTATATTTTTGTCATTTATTGTCTTGCGGATATCTTCTTATAGAATTAACGTATGTTTCTTGTTCCTAGGTATATCGGAGAGTTATTATGTCTGAGCAGTCAAGTTTATAAGGATCAAGGGAAAGTAGTTAATCATCGTCATTCAATTTGTTATGTCGTTGAATTCCGTATCAGCAGGTATTGAGATTGATTTTGTATACAACCCTAGTGGTTCTGCCATTGCCGAGCGCACTCTCCCTCTGAAGGTAGCTCCTTGTGTGGTTAAGATTAGTGTTGTAAATGTAGAAAGAGGTCTAGAAAGACATTCTACTCGTCTATCGGCGAGAACAGGCAAACTCATATAGCCGCGAATCAGGACAATCCGGTTCAGAAGTGAAAACATCGCCTAGATGAACAGGTCTTGATTCCTTTGGTTAATGAAAAAGTTCCTCCTAATTGAGAGGAGAATCTCAATGTTCCTTGTTCCTGCATGTTGTCTCACGATGTGAAGGTGATTTCCTCGTACTCCAATTCTATGACCACTTCTCTCTCAGCTTCAAGACCGATTTCTGGACGTCGTCCTTGGGAGCCTCCTTCAGGATTTTTCTGTTTGCATGAGGATTTCTTTTTGAAGTGAGATCTTTGGTTTCCTTTGTGGAGTCACCTTATCGAGTATTGCAGAAGGCGTTAGATTTCCATTTCTCAGCTTACTCCGCCTACTATTCATAATATGGTTGTCGTGCTTGTGATTGGTGCTAAGTTCAGTTTTGATGTGGATTGTGATGTTTTTTAGGCTATGACTATGATTATGCACAACAAGGTTATAAACGGGACCTTTGTTATAGTTATGAGGCCTAATTGCACTTTGTTGCGTAACAAACCATCCAAAGTGACTGGTTGGAAGGACCACTACTTCTTTATTAAGATTATTGAAACTTCGATTCCAAATGTTAATGCTGATATTAGGACTGCGTGGTCTCCTATTTTGGGTAATGTTTTGCTGTTTTTACTTCTAATAATTTTGAAGTCTTTTAATGTTGCTTATTTTTTCTATTCCTTGCAGTTCGTCATCACCTTACTATGGATTTGTCTCTTCATAATCTTTCTAATCTTCAAAAATTTCAAGAGATTGAGTTGGTTTCGTGGTCGGATATTTTTAATCAGCACGACGACTAAGATATTCTCCATGTTATTTCAGGTTCTGTTTATCCTCCTACGAATTCTAGACTTCTTTCCTTCATTATTTATGCGGATAATTTTTAAATTTGGGATTTTGGACAGTTTTTTGCAAAATGATGGACAACGGTGATGGCGCTTCGAGCTACATGTCGAGGCTTACGAAGGATCTCACTTTCATAAAAAGTGGAGATAAGGGCAAAGAGAAAACGGTTGATATTTCTGTCAATCCAGTCAGAGGTGAGGCTTCTGAGCTGGTTATTTCTATTCCTGTGTCTGCCACCGTGTTTCTTTCTGCACCAACTTCTGTTGAGGAGACTACGTCTTCTGTATTTAATTTGGTTGTAGAGCCTCATGGAACCGAGACTACTTTGTGGGTGAAAGAGGCTCATCCAAAATCGTCTAAGGCTATTGTTAGTGTAAGGAACATTTTCTATTCTCCGTTTTAGTATTATTTCTTTTGTGTAAATTTTGTTGCTTGAATTGTATTGTGTTGAGAATGCCTTATGATTATAATTCTTTGCAGGCTAATGCTTATAAATCTTTTGGGAGAATTGGGGAGAAGCGGGGACGAGGGGATCCGTCGCCCACTAAATCAAAGAAGCATTGGACTTCTCCTTCTTTTGATAATTCCTTCACCTTTACCCATCTTACCAAAACTTTCTCTGTTATTAGGGACCATGCTAGATGTGTCCGTTTGAACAGGAACATCCGTCCTTCTAATGATGTTCTTCATCATGTGGAAAAGATATTTGAGATGACAGCATATACATCACTCTCTTATCACGCTCTTTGGGTATGAGTATTGCGAACTTATTCTTTTCTTCTTTTTATTTTTAAAAATGAAGGAAAAAGAATGAAGTTTTGTACTCTTTTGGTTACTTATCCGCCTTTTATTAGTGTTTGCAGGTGATTGGTTATGTAAAATATTTTGGCCGAAGAGTATGAGCGCAGGTTGGCAGACATGGGAGACGTCGATCATAAAGCATGTAAAGCGGATGTTGTACATGCTCGTAATAAGGCGTTGGATGAGTTAGCCGTCAAGAAGAAGAATGTGTGGGATTTGCAAGTTGCTTTTTCAAAGAAGGAAATCACTTTTAATATCTCATTTTCATGGGCTATACGGGCAGAGGAGGAGCATAAGAAAGCCAAAGCATCTGCCACACTAGAGAGAGCTTGTGTCTTAAAGGAGAAAAAGGATGAAGAGGCAGCGGTGATAGCCCAAGCGTCTGCCCGACTTACTAAAGTGAAGGGTCACTTTGACAAGGAGTCCGAGGTTCGAGGTTTATATGCACAATTATTCCAAGTAAGGAGAATCATCGATTTTCTTCCAATGCTCAAGGATTCATGAATTAATGTCGTCGAGGCTCTTATTGCGCGGTTCCAGAGTAATTACAAAGCTCTTTCTACTTAGTATAGGGTTGCGGGTGTTGCACTTCTCGATAATGACACTTTCGCTTTGATTTATATTATAGGAGATGGCTCTCATTCGTCTACTACATCAGAAGTTTCTTTCTAGCCTCTTGCTTATGACACGTCTGCATCTGGACAACATGGTCAAATGTCACTATTCTTTCTATTTATTGTTCTTTTTTTAAATTTTTTGCAGGTTGTATTTCCTTTTGTTTCTA
Organism: Lepidium aucheri; assembly: GCA_900406435.1. Lineage (NCBI taxonomy): Eukaryota > Viridiplantae > Streptophyta > Magnoliopsida > Brassicales > Brassicaceae > Lepidium > Lepidium aucheri. Next base: position 10,239 of record OVBA01004707.1, read on the forward strand.
GACTTTATTTTGCGGATGTTTGTTTGACAATCATGACTATGTTGTTGTATTTCGAGGTTTGTGGTCGTTTTATGATATCAGATAATTCCTTCGCATTCTTCTATTTTGCGTTTTTGTACACTTTGTGGTCTCCTCTATTTATCGTTTTGGAGATGGCCACCAACGAGTTTGGTCTGGTATTTTGCGGATTTTATATTCTTTGGTGACAACTTGTGAACTGCACTCGGCAAGAGTTCTGACTACTGGTTTTTGATGACCATGCACAAATTCTGATTCATCGAGTGTCACACAAGAATTAAGATGCGATGATAGCTTGCGAGCAAGGCTCGATAAGAATTCCGAGTACTTGTTTGGCGATGGTCTTGTGTGAATTCCGATTTGTCGAGGACCGCTCGAGAATCAAAATTGCGATGACAGCTTGCGAGCAAAGCTTGGCAAGAATTTTGAGAGAAAATTTTGATTCGTCGAGGGCTACTCGAAAATAGAGACTGCGATGATAGCTTGCAAGCAAGACCGACAAAATTAGGCAAAATTCTATTTGGCGAAATTAAGTTTGACGCATAAGAATTGAGATTTGTTCGTAAATATGAACGAGTTTTCTTTTGATGGATTATGGTGGTATCTTCCCCTCTTTTTTTGCATAAATTGGCGGAGGCCCCGCAACTTGCATTCTTTTAATGGTTATCCTTAAAACTAAGTGCAGAGACAGCTTGCAAGTAACACTTGGATAAATCTTCTTTTTGAACAGGGAATCGTAAATGGCCTCGGTTGAATTTGTTTTTAAAGGATCTTCCCTTAAATATAAATTTGTCGTGAGCATGCAAGCAATGCTTGGAAAGATCTTCCCTATGAGTGAGAAATCAGAGATAGCGCCAACTGAATTTGTTTGGAAGGAGTTTTCCCATAAACTAAAATTTTTGTGATAGTTTGTGAGCAATGCTCGACAAGAATTTGTTTTTTCATGTTTTTTGGTGACCAACAATATTTCTCTTTGACGAAAATAAATCTATTATTTTATTTATTAAAGTAGTTGTGTCTTCGAAGAGGTTGCCTATGTACCACACATGGATCAAGCCAAATCATAGTTCGCTTTACACAAAAAAATTTTATTCTGAAAAATAGTTGTGCCTTGTGAGAGACTGCCAACGTACCCCGTAGGGATAAAGCCGGATCGTAGTTCATCTTTTTTAGGTTTTTTTTACAAATGGAAGCGATTTACCGAGGAAGGAAGACTAATGATAGAATCTTTTGAGATTGATGGAGTTCCATGATCACAGTATCATCTTGTCTTCCAAAGTCGTCAATTTGTAATTTTTTGGCACTACGATCTTCGAGATTAAAGACGGTCTTTCCCAGTTTGCACCTAATTTCCTGCATTCAACTCTGCCATATTCTCGAACACCCTTCTCAAGACCAAATCGCCTTCAACAAAGTATCATCTCTTGACTTTTTTGTTATAATATTTGGCTGCCTTCTGTTTTTAATTTTGGAGGTGTATGAGGGTTTGTTCGTGATGCTCTTCGAGGTCGTCTACGCAATCTTCCATCATTTTTTCATCCAGCTTTGGATGTTGCACGAGCATGGTCCATCAAAGGCTGGGAATACTTGCTTCGGTCAAAGCTAAGGCTTTTATTGTATGAGCAAGCAAGAAAGAAGTTTTTCCAGATGAACTTCTTGGAGTTGTACTATGCGACCAAAGTACTTCATCGAGTTCGTCAGTCCAAAGTCCTTTTTTTGTTTAGCTATTTCTTTATGCCATCGAGTAACCTTTTGTTTGTTGCTTTGTACTATACGTCTCCTTGAGGATTTCTAGGCGTTAATTTGCTTACTCGTATATTCCATCAAGCGTAAAATCTTTTAAGCATGACGAGGTAAATTTTGTTCCATTATCTATAACTATATCATATGGTAGTTCGTGCCGGCATATTATATTCTTTGAAACAAATTTATGGACGTTGATGTCTACCTATTTGGTGAAATAGTCCGTCATACCTAGAAGAAAATGCTTTTGGTAGGATGCCTGGAGGGGTCCAACAATATCCATCGTTTATCTCATGAAAGGGTAAGGGCAATGCATGATTTAAGGAACTCTATTAGTGCGTGAATTAAAGGGGTATAGCGTTGATACTTCTCGCACTTTGCAGCGAATTTCTCACTGTCTGTTATCAAGGTTGGCCAAAAGTATATAATTCTTCAAATTTTTAGAGTTAAAATTTTTTCGGCCGAATGATTTCTGTGGGCTCCTTCGTGAACATCCTGCAATACCTTTTGATGTTTCATCATCACGAAGGCATGTTAGAAGTGCACTTGTTGCACTCCGTCGCAAGAGCTTTTCATTCATCAGTGTGAAGTGTGCACTACACACTTTTAGTCATTGGTACGCTCATCTATCAACTGGTAGTTTTCCATCTGCAATGTAAGCTTTTGTTTCTTATCGCTAGTCAGATACATCAGCTAATTGAGTTGTTCTGGGTTATCAGTTCCTACGAGGTCAACCTCCATCACCCAGCGACATTTTATCGCACGGAATCTTTATCTATGCAAAAGATTGAAAATTCTTTGTAGTTTTTGCACTACTTTTAGGTATGCATCCATGTGTTCATTTTTAGCATCATATTCTCCATTGATCTAGTTAGCAACGAGGTAGGAGTCGCAATATGCTTGGATATGTTAGACGCCCGATGCTTTAGCCAATTGTAATATAGCGATCACTGCTTTGTATTCCACCTTGTTATTCGAAGACAAGAAAGACAAACGGAAAGATTGTTCCAAAATCTGGTGATGTTGTGATTAGAGTCTCACTCCTATGCATGATTCATGTCGCGGTGCTGATCCGTTGACATGCAACAACCACTTTTCTTCGATAATGGGTTCTGTCATAACGATATTTAGTGAAAAATTGACAAAAAATTGGTTAACAGTTTTAATTTTGTTCTTGTTCGACTTTTGTATTCGATGTTGCATTTGCTTAGTTTTACCGCCCACTTAGTCACTTTGCCTGATTGGCTTTTCCTATGAAGGATTTTGCGGATTAGGTGGTTTGAGAATACAATAATCGAGTAAAATGAGAAATACAATTTGAGTTTCCTTGCGGAAACAAGGATTGCAAATGCAAGGTTTTCTACTGCATAGTATGTGGTTTATGCACCATCCAGTGCTTTGCTTACGTAGAAAATTAGCATTTGCTCCCCGCGATCTTCTCTAACCAATACTCTGCTTACTACCAAGCTAGATACTGACACGTAAAGATATAGTATTTCCCACCTTCCAGTTTACCTAGAAACGGTGGATTTGACAAATATTCCTTAATTCCCCTATCCCTTTAGCTTTAGTCGGCCGAGCAGGTTCTAACCTTTTCTTCTGGTCGAGTACCTGGGGTCCTTTTGAAAAATCCTTATTTGAAAGAAAGGGCCGCATACTCTCCTGAAGAAGCTTTTTTCTACTTCTTGAGTTGTTTGAACACGTCCTCATAAATGTCATCCTAATCAAAATGCATTTTTCCACAGAGTAGTTAAAAGAACGACATGCATTTGTCCATTAATTTTGATATGAAATAATTCAGCGCAGTTGTTGATAAGTCGCTCTTATGTTCTTCAACCCGAATAGTATTATCTTGTAACAGTATGTTCCACCTTCTGTTATAAATGTCATTTTTAGGGTCCACTGGATGCATCTTAATCTGATTATACCTAAGAAGGCATCCAAAAAGGTAAGCAACTCGTTCCCCGTGGTAGCTTCAACAAGTCAGCCGATGTGTGGTAGAGGGAAGCTATCCTCCGGGCATGCTTTGTTCAAATTAGTGAAGTTTCTATTTTTTGTTCTTCTTTTTTGTGATGCCGAGTTGGCATGCCATTCAAGATATTTCACCTCCATAATCGACCTTTCATCAATTAAATGCTATACCTCATCGTTTACCGCTTTTGCTCTTTCTGGACGGAGTTTGTGTCTTTTCTGTTTAATCAGTTTGTAGGTTAGATCAACATTGAGTTCGTGACAAGTAAATTGCGGGTCTATTCTAGGCATGTCAGCGATTGAACATGCGAACGTCGAGACATTTTCTTTAAAGAATTGGACTATCTCATTTTTTAGATTCTCCTCAAGATCCATGCCAATCCCAACGGTTTGTTCTGGTTGCAGCGGGTCGATGTTCACCTGTTCTAAGGATTCCTTCCTTGGGTTTCTTTCACAGGGGAGTTTGGCTGGTTGACTATTTTGAGTTCCAGAATTTTTGTTTTATGATGTAGCATGACCACGATGCCCGTTGATTCCTCAGATTGTATGAACTCCGGTCGGAGTTGGGAACTTAACACATTCATAACATGTTGAAGCTACAAATTTCATAGAATGAATCCATGAATTTCCCAACATGACATTGTAGAATCTGGTTTATCAAGCATGACGAATTTAATCCACTTAGTTATTCCTGATTGTGGTCGTTACTTCTCTTTTGAATCCTATTAAAGGTTTTATGGATAGCTTAATCACAGACTCGTTAACTTCCATTCTTTTAAACGTATCCTTGAATATGAGGTTGACCAAACTTCCCGTGTTGACTAACATGCATGAAACCACACAATTTGCTATCTACAAATCAACTACTATGTGATCGTCGTGTGTTCTCCATACAAGTCAGATTTCTGACAATCGCAACTATTGTTAGGGATTTCTCCCTTTTGGAACTTGGCGAGCAACATTTGCTGCAGAACCCAACATTGTGATGTTGGGTGCATGAGTCTTTTATGTGAAAGTGCAATAGTTACTCTCTCCCACTTTCTTCTCTTAATAATATCGTCTATGCGATCGTCGCAAAGGCGACGTTGTTTCGCAGGTATTGATATTGAAACTAGTGATATTTTTCTTTTTTCATTCTTTGGTATTCTTTGTTATTGTTCTGCCTTAGTTTGAAGTTTTCCTCATTTGCATCTGGTTTTGATACTGGCGCTTTTTGAAAAGTGAGTTTTTTGCGTAAGCCAACTATTTTCCTCTAACTTGGCATAGCTCAATGCTCAGCTTAATGCATCTTCCAGCGAGTTTGGATGAAGGAGAATTATACTTTCTCTAGAGCTGAATTATGAGGAAATACCTCTTTCAAGGCGTGTATGGTTATATCGTCAGGTATGTTGACTCGGGAAGCCACTTCTTGGAATCTACCGACATAGGATCAGATTGATTCTTTTAAGCCTTGCATCATCACGTAGAGGTCCGAACTTGACGTATTCTTCTAAATGAGCATTGAATAATGTTTCAAGAAGCTATGGGTCAGCTGTTGATAGCTATGTATCGCGTACGGTTCCACCTTAGAGAAACAATTAAAAGCGTTTTCCGGTAAGCTTTCCACAAATAACTGATAGCTTTTGGCATTCCTTTCTTCTGGTGAAAACCTTGCTTGTCCAAGGACGATATTCAACTGTGTCTGGAAATGACTCGGATCCGTTTTTCCTTTGCTTGTGGGTAGTTTTAATTTTTCATAGTGCCTGATGGGGACTATGGTTACCCGTTCTGAGAAGGGGGTATTTTGGGTTTGTATCAGAATACGGTTGATTTCAGGTGCCAAGCAAGTCATCCAATGCACCGTTGAATTTATTTCTTGCAAAGCCGCTTCCACCTTCTCATTCATATGTGGATCGTCACTTACTCCAACTTTGTAGGGTCCATGATCGGCAAAGGTCTGCCTTGGTAGGTTTTTATGGTCATGGGGCGCTGTTATGGCTTGTCCGCTTCTCTCCGATGATTCTAGGAATAAGACACATCTCACCAAAAACAGGGTTACACGGTTGAGACATTGTTCCGAATGTTCGCTTCTCATCTTTCCTTGGAATTCCACATAGGACACCGCTAGAGTATCAAAATGTTTATTCATTTTATGCTCCATTTTCTTAAGGGATCGCTATAGAGATTTGTTAGTTTAGCGACTCAAATCATTTGTTTATTGAATATCTTTGTAAGATACATACAACAAAGATTGTTAAGAAAAGTTCTTCTAATCGTCTAGGATGGAAATTTGTGTTGTTTGGTCTCTTCTCTTCTGGTGCTCCGGTTTCCGAGTGTAAAAGATGCCCTTCTCTTAGAATGATCCTCTATTTATAGCATCTTCTCTGATTCCCTTCTTGTGATAAGGTTTTGATCTTATCTCTGAAAGAATGAGAGAGTTATAGCAGAACTTTAAGAGACATGGACAAAGCGTCGAGAGAGTAATGAGACTAAATTATATTCATTGCTTGATTTGGTTACAAGAGGAGTAAGCTCATTATATAGACCACATACATACAAGGTAACATAAGCTAAACCTAGTTTCTTCTAAAGAAAGGAGCCGCCGAGTAGCTTGTTTCACTTTGGACTGGCAAAAAGAAGATAGTAACGTTTCTTGGTTATGACAAAAAGAGAGTCACGGGTGAAGTAAGCTCAATGGTTGGCTACAATAGTTTCTCCCACTCCTTTATGGGCTTCATGGGCTTATATTTGAGTGAGAATAAGCCTTGAACCATCCTATCTTCCTTGTGTATTTAATTGGGCCATTGCAAGAGTCACTTACGATTGCTTGTACGTAACATCTCTTCTAACTTGTCGATCATGGCATGATGATAGTTTGTTTTCACTCTAGGTTAGATTGTGGTTCAAACTAATACTCTCCCTCAAGCTTGATCGCAAGGCACCAAGGTCAGCTTGGAACTCGTGAGAGGGCACCTCATTAAAAACCTAAGTGTAACAAAACATGGGAAAAAGGCTATAACTCAGGGAAAAAGAGTATGGTTCCCACATATAGAGGATTACAACTGGCCTGGTTGAATGTTTATGAGTCCAAGTTTTGAGTGGATGAACTCACAAACCTTTGTTGATGCAGCCTTGGTGAAGCTGTCAGCTAGTTGATCCGAGCTCTTGGTGTAGCATGGATGTATAATGCCTTCTTCAACCTTTTTCTGAACTTTGTGGTAATCATTTTCAATGTGCTTTGTCTGTTTGTGCAAGACTGAGTTGGAGGTAATATATATAGAAGCTTGGTTATCACAATGCATGGTCATGGGAGTTGCTTGATCAATGCATAAGTCTTTAACGTGAGCTTTGAGCCAAGTGAGTTCCTCTGTGGGCTTTCTCTTGGCTCTATATTCTGCCTCCGAACTATAACATGATACCACCTTTTGTTTCTTTCTTTTCCATGTGACTAGATTACCTCCAATGAACGTGCAATAGCCTGTAGTAGACTTCTTATCTTGTATATCTCCAACACAATCTGCATCACAATAGCCAAAAAATCTTGGTGCTTCCATTGCACCCCATCCAAATACCTTGACATGGATCCTTCTTGAGATACTTCAATATGCGGATCACCGTATTGTAATACTCCACTTTTGGATTTTGCATATGTTGGGAGACTTGCTTCACTACAAAACATAAGTCTGATCTAGTGAGGGATAGATAAATGAGTTTTCCTACCATTCTTCAGTATTGATGAGCATCTTGAAACAACTCATTCTCTTGCTCCCTGTCTCGTTTGATTTTGTAAGCATCCTCTAATGGTGTCTTTCCTGTTTTGGTACCTACATAGGTTGCTTCATTCAAAATATCAAGAGTGTATTTTCTTTGAGATATAAAGAGTTCATTTATCGATCAAAACACTTCAACTCCTAGGAAATACTTTAGTGCACCCAAATCATTTATATCAAAAATTAAATTAAGGAAGTGCTTAGTTGATTGAATACCTTATTTTGACATTCCCAGAGATGATGATATCATCTACATATACAAGGATGACAACAATGCTTTTTTGGCTTTGGAGGGTGAGTAGAGTGTGATCCGCTTCAGACCTCTTATAACTTCTGGCTTTAAGGGTTAGGTTGAGCTTGTGATACCAAGCTTTATGAGATTGTTTCAGCCAATAGATGGCCTTCTTGAGTCTCAACACTTTCTCGGGTGATAGACTTCATCTTCAAGTTTGCCTTGTAAGAAGGCATTCTTGACATCCATCTGCCACAAATCCCAATCAAGATTAGTAGCTAAGGACATTATAACTCTTACCGTGTGTAGCTTAGCTACGGGTGCAAAAGTGTCTCTGCAGCCTTCTCTATAGGTTTGGGTGAAACCTTTAGCCAAAAGTCATGCCTTGTACTGTTCTATCTCACCATTGCGTTTGTATTTGATAGTGAAGATCCATCTACTACTCACACCCCTTTTTCCTTTTGGAAGCTCCGATTCATACCAAGTGTTGTTCTTTTCCATAGCCCTGACTTTATCTTCCACCGCATTAATCCATACTTACTGCTCTTTGGCTTCTTCGTATATTTGAGGAATGGAATCTTGGTCAATCTTGCCGAGAAAGGCCTGGTGGTCATGTGGATAATTGACAAAAGAGCATGCGGCTTTAGTCAGATGAGCAATGGCTTAGTTGTTGTAGTATACCCGAGTGTTGATCCAATTGTATGGATCTTTGCAAATCCTTGTACTTCGCCTCAGAGGTGGTGGAGAGACATCATGGTTGACTTCATGATCAAAGTCTAAATTGGGTTCAGGATAGCTGGTCGGATAGCGTTCTAGTTGACGTGATCATTGATCGGATCACAAATTGCGCTGAGGATTGCTGGTTGGATCACGTCCTGGTTGGTGTGCTCGCTGATCTGGACAAATGTACAGGTCGTGTTCCATTTGTCCAAATGGTTTGACCTGATCGCATTATGTCTGTCTGGATCGCTTAACCGGATCACATTCTGCATGTCCGGAATGCTTAACCAGATTGTAAACTACCCATCCAGATCGCTCGATTGAATCACATACTGTCCGTCCAGAATGCTCGACTGGATTGCGCTCTGCCCGTTTAGAATAATCATCCGGATTGTGTTTTGCTTGTCCGGACAATCTTTGCTGCCCATCCTGCGGATTGCTCAGATCCTTTTCCTTCTTGACTCATTGTTCATCCTACGACACTGCACGGTCTTGACCATAAACCATCTTTGACCCGAACCTTCATTTACCTCTTGAACCCTCCGATTGCCTTAGACTTTCTAATATAAATCAAAGACTTTCTGCATGATTTGATAAAGTGTGAGCCAAGTCCTTTAACTCATTTCAATTCTTTACATCATGATACCCCTTGCTTTCAATATATTTCACATCCCTTAATATCATGACCCTTCTTGTGACCAGATTGTAACACTTGTACCCCTTTTGGGTTGTTGAGTATCCGATGAACATGCACCTTGTACTTTTCTCATCTAGTTTGTCTCTCAATTCTACGGGTACTAGCACAAAACACACACATACAAAAACTCAGAAGTGGTTAAAAGAAGGTATTGAATTGTTAAGTACCTTAAATGGGGATTTATCCTTGAGGACTTTTGTGGGAGTTCAGTTGATCAAGTAGCATGATGTCATCATGGCATCACTCCAAAACCGTTTGGGTACATTATATGAAACATCATTGACCTGCTACCTCCATGAGATGCTAGTTTGTGCTTTTCGCCACACCATTTTGTTTTGGTGTATATGGACAGCTTGTTTGGTGCTCAATTCCATGTTTTGCTAGATATTATTTGAACCTTTGGCTTATATATTCTCCACCGCTATCTGATCGTAGTTTTTTCAAATTAGAATGGTAAAGGTTAGTCACATAAGTGTGAAAGTTTACAAATAATTCATACACACGATCTTTGGATGGAAGGAGTGTTAAACAAGTGAACTTTTGATTTTTCATCTATGAACCCGACCCGATCGGGTATTTTTGCAGGTTTGGGTCGGATTCGGGTATTTAATTTTGGGTTTGGGTCGACTTTGATTCTTATAAAATACTCTATTTCGGATCGGGTTCGGGTATCCGCATTTTTAATTAATTTTATATAAATAAAAATTTCAAAAAAACTAAAAAAAAGTTTAAAAAACCATAATTTAATTTAGAAATTTTATATTCAAGTTTTTTGGTTATTTTGATTCTAAAACAAATAATATATATAGATTTATAGTTAAAAAATTTTATATTTATGTAACTAAATGTGTATATATAATTATTTTAAAATATATTACATATTTTGGGTACTTCGGGTACCTGTTCGGGTTTTGAGTTTTACTCGATCGTGTTCGGGTACCCGTATTCTTGTGATCTAAGACCTGTTCAGGTATTTTATAAGTTTCTGTTCGGTTCGGTTTCGGGTATTTTGGATCGAATTCGGATTGGATTTCGGGTTTTGGGTATTATGCCCAGCCCTATTGCAATGTTTACCAAAGATACAAGCTTCACATTCAACACTATCAAATGAATTACTTGGCAACATTAATTTAAACGCCCTACTGTGGGGAAGACCTACTATAGCATGTCAAATGAAATTTTCATTACTAGCTACTAAGGGATTAAAAATATTGGAAGATTGGGAGAATTCTCTGTGTCTCCTAGCACATAAAGTCTTGCTTGAGTCATTCTCTCTCCAAGGATGGATCCGGTCTCAATATCCTAAAATTTTACATTATTAGGATCAAAAATAGCATTGCAATTTAAATCATTAGTAGTCTTATGGATTGATAATAAATTAGATGTGAACTTAGGTACATAAAATGTCTTGCTCTTTTTGTTAACAACTTTCAATTCTCCAATACCTTTTATTGGAACCTTATGGCCGTTTGCAATCAACACATTGCCACTAGCCGGTTTAACATTGTGCATGAGATTCAGATTGCACACCATATTATGAGAGGTACCCGAATCCACAACTAAGGATCTTGGTATTTTGAATGAGCAAAATGCGTTACCGGATTCCTTGAGTTGGGTGAGTGATTGAATGAGCAAGTCAAGGTCGAAGCGCCTATCCGCATATGAGTTGAGGCAGCATGAGCAAGTCCGTTGTCTACATCTATGGGAAACTTCTAGCTGGTTTGGCTTGAATTTGCTCTCCTTCCTCTTTCATGGCATTGGCGCGTGCATCTTTGAACTTGCTTGGCTTGAGGTGTGGGTGAAGGACCCAGCATTTTTCTTTGACATGTCCCTTCTTCTTGCAATGATCACAAATCAAGTGCTTCTTCTCCGATGGCTTGTAGACTCCCTTGTTTGCTGTGACACGTTCTCATAGTCCTCCAAAGAGACCAAGGCTTTCTTTCTCCTTTTGGTTTCAAGCACATACCTCATCTAGGTCAGAGAGCTTGTCATCTCGTAAGATGTGCATAATTAGGCTGTTGTACATTGGGCTGAGGGTAAGAAGGAGGCTAAACACCCTATCTTCTTTATGCCTTTTATTGAGGATCTCCGTATTGGTGGTGAAGGCGCAGAGCATATCTAGCTAAGCATTTAGAAACCTCCATTTTCCAAAATGAGAGGCAAACTCGATGTCCTCTTGTATGAGGTTGTTGATAAACTTTTGGACTTCAAACACCCGGGTGTAGTTTGACACGTTGCCTAACACCTTCCTCAGTGTGTCCCAAAGCTCATTTGTCGTCTCACAATATGAGTAGGACTCATGGATTGGTCAATCCAATGAGCTTTGGATGATAGCCATGACCATTTGGTCATCTTGAGACCATTTGCTTGGATCTCCGGCTGCAACCACTTGATTTCCGTCCACTATGGTGACTTTGTTTGGTGCGGCTCCAAGTTCAACATGTTCCCATAAGCTACGTCCTCCAAGAATGGTCTTCACACTTCGAGACCAGAGGAAGTAATTTAGACCTTTGGGGGTTACATGAACTGCAATGGGTTTAAAGTTATCCATGAAGAAAGAGAAGGGTTTTCCGGTTTGCTATTAACCGTTGGATAAAGCGATAATAAGTGAGTAAAAGAGAAACAAATCGGTGAAAAGGAAGAATAGAGTAAGAGAAGCTTGGTGATGAAGAGGATAGAGGTGAAGAGAGATCTTTTGCTCTGTGATAAGTGTGATTTTTAATGGTTTTAGAGTACTATTTTAGGTTGTTTTTATATCCGTTTAGCTAGTTTTCCTTGCATTTAGGTCCATTTAGGTTAGTTTTGCACTTTTTGCATTTGCATTTGGAGTTTTGGAGTTTTCCTAGGTATTAGAGCAAAAAGGAGCATAAAATGGAGCTAAAATATCGGAACAAGCTGCTAACGAGAAGAAGTTGCTTAACACTCGGATCGCTACCTCGCGGTTTGCTGGCGAGGATCACTCAGTTTGCTAACAAAAAGAAGCCTCAATCGCCCGCCTCGACTTATCCATCGCGAGNAAAAGAAGCCTCAATCGCCCGCCTCGACTTATCCATCGCGAGGGAAGCTCAACCTAAACCATTCGGACCACTTACTTGGCAATTAACCAGCGAGGACAACATCAAGACTACTC
>OVBA01004708.1:0-22494 GCA_900406435.1 Lepidium aucheri
CGCTAGCTTTGGGGTTTCGGCCCAAATCATATCTCTCTTGATCAGGGAGAGCTCGGCATTAAGCTCGATTATATGAGAAGAGATCGGATCAAATCTGTATTCGCATGGGCGAGTGGATCGGAGATTTCCCCTTCGATCTCCCTATCCTCGAGATCCNCCTATCCTCGAGATCCCCAAGGATCTACTCACTCATCATCTATTCAGAGCGGAGGATCAAGGGAGATTTCATAATGAAAAGTAAGAACAGCAATAATAAGATAAAGAACAGAAAGTAAATGACAAAAATCTAAACAAATACTCAATTCATTAAAGTATAAAACACATAAACAAAGTACCTTAAGATCCAAATATAAAGCTACAACAAAATTAGAGAGAGTTTTCTATTTGCTAAACATCAGATCTTTGATAAAATGACCAACAAAGGGTATTTATAGAGTTATTAGCATAACTCTAATGGCTAAACTGACTTAAGTATTTAACCAGAAATCTTTTCCTCGCTGGTCCTTGGCGAGCTTGGACATCGAGGAGTGTTCTTGATGTTGTCCTTGCAGGTTAATGCCGAGTAGATGGTCTGAGTGGTTCAGGTTGAGCTTCCCTCGCAATGGATAGGTTAAGGCGGGCGACTGAGCCTTCTTTCTGTTAGTGAACCGAGCGATCCTCGCCAGCGAACCGCGACGCAGCGATCTGAGTGTTGAGTGACTTCTTCTCCTTAGCAGCTTGTTCTGATATTTTAGCTCCATTTTAGGTTCCTTTTTGCTCAATTACCTAGGAAAACTCCAAAATTCCAAATGCAAATGCAAAAAGTTCAAAACTAACCTAAATGGACCTAAATGCAAAGGAAACTAGCTAAACGGATACAAAAACAACCTAAAATAGTACTCTAAAACCATTAAAAATGACACTTATCAGCGTTTCTCTGTTTTGAATGTTTAAGTTCTGTTTTTATTTTGTCCTCTAGTCTATTTTGTCCTATTAGCTAGATTGCAACCTCATTAGATAACATAGCCTATCTTTATGACAGATTGATAGGTTGCCTGGACTAGGAACTAGTAATAGATAGGTTGATTACAAGCCACTTCTGAGTATTGGTTCGACAATTCCCATTACTTATTCTATGCTTCAATGATTTGATTTCTTAGGCTCAAAAACCTTGTTACCAGTCCTTCGGCCAGGTTGATTTGACCAACATTTCATCGATGTAGACTTCCATCGTTCGTCCTATATAAACTTTGAATATTTTATTTATGAGTTGATGATACGTCACTTCTGTATTCTTCAACCTGAATGGCATGTTTTTGTAGCAGTATGTCCCTTTATCGATTACCAATAAGATTTTTGTAACGCCAGCGTTTCGTGGACCCTCGGGCGATTCTGGATTGGGTCAAGGGAAGTGGGTTAGTTAGGATGGAGATGGTCAAGCCAGATGGACCAAAGGTTGAGTTTTAGTCAAAGAAAGACAATGGGAATCCAAATGTAAGAGAAAAATCAGTCCAATTCGTGAAAGTTCAGCTAATTATGAGAATTCGGACAAGTCCATGATTTTCGGACAGCATGGTCGAAATCGGACAACTTGGTCAGACTCGGACCAAACAGATGTCTCGACCGGATTGGTCATGGTTCAGACATGTTTGCGGATTGTTTGGGGCCACAAGATCAACCTTTAGACAAGGTCCGAGTTTTTCAAACAAGGGTTAGTATTTGGACACGAAAGGTGCATGTCCAAACGGATTGGATCAAGGACTGGCTAAGCCAGTCGAGAGCCGGTATGGCCGAGTTGTACCGTGGATTGAAAGCAATCTAGATTAAGTAGAACTGGACCCGGTCTGACCGAAGGAAACTAGGGTTAGGGTTTCAGCATCCAAAACTCTATAAATAGATGCCTAGTCGTCGTCTTAACCTAATTTCGCAAAAATACTCTAAGTAAAGAAGGAGAAAGGATTCTACAAAGGCTTAAGGGCGATTTTGATCTGATTTGGGCAAGAGAAAGGCTGATCGTGGTTGAATTGGGTGAGATCGGTGCAATCAGTATTGAACTAGCGTAAAGAGGTGATAGAAAAAGGCTAAGGCAAAGGTAAGTTCGTGACCGTGGGTTAATCTGGGTACGTTTCCGAGCAATATATGGTATCTAAGTCTTAGACAAGTTAGGATTTCTTGCTTGTCTATATATTCTGACCGATTGATTACTGTTTTCATCTCCGAATGTTAGTTGGCTAATTCACGTGAATCAGTGTAGCTAAACTGACAGTTTTTGGCGGACTCTGAATACTGCTTGTTCTTTGACTTGATTGATATATTGTGTGATTGCGATTTCTAGTTGGCCTGGTGGGACGAGATGACAAACTCACTAAGCAATTCTATTGCTTATCCAATCTGCGTGATTGCAGGTAATAAGTTAACTGATGACCGTGAAAGTGGCTAAGTAGGAGCGAGACCAAGGCGGGATGGTGGAAGGATGGAATAAGACTGGGATTATTGGGTCTAGTTACGTTTTTAATAAGCATTAGCAAATGATTATTGTACTAGAACCCCATTTGATTGAGTTTGTGCATTATTTTCGGCTTATCAAACCTTATAACTCAAATTCTAACTAAGTAAATAAAGGAACGTAATTTGGTTAAGTGTGTGGTCCGCCCATGACCAGATTGAATCGAATCCGGACGTAGACATCTTAATTTAGGGTGTCACAGTTTTCTCCTGGTCTTTGGGGTGCATGAGTATTAGATTATATCCTGAAAATCCATCTATAAAAGATAGTACCTTATATCTAACCGTAGCTTCTACTAGTCTTTCGATGTGTGGGAGCGGGAAGCTATCCTTTGAACATGCATTGTTCAGGTCCATGAAATCCATGCAGACTCTCAACTTCCCATTCTTCTTTTTGACCACTACTAGGTTTGCTAACCAGTCTAGATACTTTACTTCTTGTATCGATCCTAGCTTCAAAACTCTTTCCACCTCTTCGTTCACTGCTTTGCTGTGTTATGGTTCTAGCTTCCTCCATTTTTATTTATTGGTTTAAAGGTTGGATCCATGTTTAGTTCGTGTGTGGTGATTGATGTGTTGATTCTGGTTATCAAAGACGTTATCTGACTACTCAAAGGTGTGTATATTCTACCCCAGGAATTTGATTAGTTCTTTCTTTACATTTGGGTCAAGGCCTTGCCCCCACTACAACACCGGTTCTTTTGGTGGGTTTGGTCTTGGGTTGCGGTAGGTTCCACTCTTTTGTTCTGAAGAAGCTTTGAGCTGCAGTAATTGCTATACGAGGCTTGCCTTGGAGAGGGCAAAGTTGTCTTTATAACATCATTGTGCAGTCTTCTGACTACCGTTATCATGGCATCACCTCCGGGGTGTCAGAAATTTGATGCACTAGTGGTAGGTGGAGCCAACCGCCTTCATCATATGTAGCCACGGTCTTCCCAAGATTGCATTAAAGGGAGCGTCCTTCTGGACGACTATGAATCTAACTAGTTTTCTCACTCTGCATGCTACTACAATAAGTTTGATCGTTCCCATCGAAAGGATCATTTATCTAAAAAACCTGGTGAGTGGATTTGGTTAACCTTCAAGCTCAGTGTCCTTGAATCCCATTCGTATAAAGGTGTCATGGAATAGTAGGTCTGTAGAACTTTCCGTCTCCATTAGAATGCATTCCAATGCAAATTCTCCAACATCCAGCTGGATTACCAGGGCATCATCATGGAGGTGATTTAGCCCTTTTGCGTTCTCCGCCATAAATGTAATGTCAATGTAACGCTCTCTAATAACCTCGTGGTGGTATACCATGCGCTAATGTATTTTGATCAAATTTATGGAATCCCAACAGAGCTGCAAGCCTCCTTGAATAAATGTGATCCTGGTTTTTTGCCTAGCGGGCCATCTTCTTCATCATCTCGCTGCTTGGCTCTCAAGGGATTATTGTCCCTTCTGGCACCATCTCCATAGTCTTTTCTTCCTTCATCCCATTTCCCTACTTCTTTTAGGTACTTCACAGTTTTTTACTCTTCAATAGAATGCCCTTTGGTATGGAGGTAGTCGCAAAAAATTTTTGGGTCGTAGTCCCCATAATTCCTTGGAGACCCTATTCTGTAACTTCTTGACTTGGACACAGTGTAGAAGTGTTTCCCTTTTTCTCTGTGGGATGTTTTGTCCCTATGGTTGTCCCTTGGAATTTGCGGATTTCCTTTCTTTTCATCTTGAATGTTTCCAACCTTCCTAATCTCCTACCAGTTCGCGAAATTGACCGAGCGATAAAGCGTGTCATCCAACGTAGCTAGTGGATTCTGTATTAGATTCACTCTAAACTATGATGTAGACAATAGTGCTAAATCTATCACAAATAAGGCCATTTTGTTTTCCACGTGAACACTTTTGGCCTCCGTCGCTTTCAATTGATCAATAAATTAGCGCAAGGCTCGTGCTTCACCTGCCTCATGCTCATGAGATTCTTGGTTGTTACGTGTTGCTCTATGAAGATTGAGTATTGTTTGAGGAAAGATTCTACTAGTTGCTTGAACCCATCGAACGAGTTTGGTTTAAGGGCTGAAAACCAATCTAGCACCACATCTTAGAGGTTCTCTGCAAAGAAGGGAGAAAGGCATGGATCGCGGTCTTCTGGTTGGAGGTATACTCTGTCAACTACTACACAAAACAAATTTAAGAATGCTATCAGGTCTGACTCTCTGGACAACTGGGAGAACTTCAGTTTCCCTGCTGGTTGGACATTCGCGTTAGTGATTCTCCTGGTGAAGGGGGTGTTTCAAGTTTGCTCGATCACCCGGTGCAGCTCTGGGGCTGACGTGGTCACCTTATGCACCTACGTCTTCATGTCTTTGTAATCTGCTTGAGTTTATCGCACCATTGATAAAAGCCTTGTCAGCTTATTATCTTAAGGTGGACTCATTCTTTCGATCATTTCATTCGACTTTTCCCTCTTTTTTCTCCCGTGTTGCTCTTCTTTGGATTCTTCTTCTGATTTGTGATTCTCCGGGTTTGATGGGATGGGCGTCTTGCCCAAGAGGGTGCGCCTCATTTCTTCGCTAGTGCTTCTCATTTCCATTTTCTCCTAGTGCGCTATGTTCTACCTCTCCAACTATCTAGCGAGGTCCCTGCTCCTTTCTTCATTTTATTTGGCTTGTTCAGCCAGCTATCTGATCGTGATCCAGAGCTTGGCTCTCGTGCGGTTATGATGCGAGCGTAGCTCAGTGGGTCGCGGATCTTAGACATTGTTCCTGACGGCATATTATTCATGCACCAACTCTGCTGTCTCACTAGGTTGGCTCCATTGTTAGTTGTGCTAGCGGCCGACTCTCCGGTTTGTGCTACAAGTGCTGTTTGTTTACTTCTAGTCACTATTTTTTTGTTAGTTTGGAATATGTTTTGAGAGAAAACTAATTTTGGCTACACGGTGGGTGCCAAACTGCTTATGCTTAAACACACTATCAAGAAGTGAATAGTTTATAAAAGATATAGCGAATAAACACAAGGAGTTTAATACTAATATCGGCTAGGAACCAAAATTATTTCTCTCTTTCTCAGACTCGAGCTAACTTGTTCTTTGATGGCTATCTGGGTTTTGATTCATTATCCTCGTGTTTGTAGGTGTTTTCCTCCCGTATATCTTGGGGGAATATTTTGATTTCTTCATTAATGCCATGTCAGACAGCGTCTTCGTCTTCTTTATCGCTTCAATCATTCTCCGTAAATTTATTGATATTGTGTTTCCTTAACTAGCTAGATCACTGATTCTTCTTTTTCATACGATAACCTTTCCTTTGGTGGCAAACGTGCTGATTATGGTCCATATTCATGATTTGGATCGTTTCATGGGTCTTTCCTCTTTTATACTGAATTTTCTTTTGATGAGCCTAAATGATTTGGGTCCAACTATCAACAGATACCTTTTTTATTAATATTTTAAATAATTCATCAAGTATTTACTAATATAAATATAGATTTAGTAATATCATTCATTTTTACTAATCTAAATATATTTATAAATAATCATATTATATAACTTTTAAAAAAATCTACACTTCAAAGCACAAATAAAGAAAATTAGTTATTATTCTTATTTCCATTCACTTCAGTTGTTTCGAGATTGCTAACACGAATAAATTGCCTGATGAAACATATAAAACAAATAAATAAATTATGACATATTTAACAATCAGATATCTTTAAGATGTCTATCAAATAATTTATGGTAATTACCAAAACTTAATCTCAAAACCGAATCTATGATACGATTAGTTGATCTAACCGAGGTTGTGTACACCAAGACGAATTTGTACTTATGAGTAGAAATTCGGTAAGATCTGCTTGTAGGAAAAACATTTAGGTTTGTAATGATATTAGTACTTCCGTGCTCAAAAAGATTAACAAATTTGGAAACCAATTCGTTCTTCACATTACAGTGAAATTTATCACACTACAAAAAATATAAATTAATTAGAAAGTATTCCTAATAGCCATAAATGCAAACAGATAAATTATTAGTTATAAACTTTAGAATCACAAAAAACCATATCAATAGTTTGACCAAATTCTACGGTGGATACTTCACAGAGTTTGAGAATCTTAACTTTAATTCTCCAGTTTTTGTGTAGGGTTTGAACGAAAAAATTTAAGAGAAAGACATGACAAATTATAAAAAATCGAGAGATAAAGACTATGAGAATCGTTGGTGTTTTGAGAAAAATTCACCGGATGAGTCTTAAATAGAAGAATTTTCGTATTAGGATTATGAGTAAAAATTTAAGATAGAGATTGATTATGGATATTTTTTATATGATATTCCCTAAATATTATAAATTAGTTATGATAAATTGTTATATTTATTTCAAATTATATAATTGAAGATTAAATATAAAGTTTAAACGTTGATATTTTATTATGTTGTCTATGCCTCGATATAAAATCATATGAACGCGATATAAGATATTGATGACTTGATATAAAATAATATGAACTCAATATTTCATTACAACTTTTATTATTTCATTATGACTCGACATAACACATTGATGGTAGAGATATTTCATTTTTTAAAATTATATCATAGTCTGTTTTCAGTGGACTTACCATGTGCTACTAAAGACTACCTAAAATTGTTATATTATAGTTTCTCTTATAAAATAATTGTTATGTTTAAACTAAAATTTGTCATATTATAATTTCTCTTATAAAATAATCGTTGATATAATTTACTAAAATAATAGTTGATATAATGATTTTTTTAGATTATTATCAGTTATACATTTTTATCAAGAAATAATTATTTATATATTATTATATCAAAATTAAAACTAATGATTTTCTTTTGATAATAATCAATTATATATTGTTATATCAAGAGATAATCATTTTTATTATTATAAGAGATAAAAATTATTAGTGAAAAAACTTTGGTCTAGTGGTAGGTTGTAAATTTACTAAAGGCATGTACTATCACACACCTAGAGATTGAATCATAGTACTTATATTATGTAGGAACTTGGCTAATTAATAGGTCCTCTAGTTGTGATCTGACTAATATAATACAGTGTTAAAATTAATGCTACGCTGCCAAGAAACAGTGATCCAGTTGGTTTGTCTCTGATCTAGCTACGCATCATTTGGTCAGTTTGAATCTCACTCGCTCCAGTAAGAGAATTTAGGTTATAGATCGGATTTTGTCGATCCAATGATTATAAAATTGATCCCAAAAAAATTAATGCTACATGTGTGATACTTTCCAATGGAGATGCTCATATAAATTTAAAGATAATCTGAGTATAGAAATCAGATTATTATTTTTACATAAGATATGTCTCAATTCAATTTTCCACTGTACAACTATGAATTTCATTTGATTTGTTTGAATCAAATTTAGATTAATTTTGTTTATACCGTTAGAAATTAAGTAGAAATTTGTTTTTCTTATAAAAACCACAGAAAACAATAAACGGAACACCATATATTGAGAAAAAAAAATGAATCGTTCCTCAACCAGAAAAAAAAAACCAAAATACAGTAATTTTTTATGGCAATAAAATAGTACACAAAATAAATTATATCCGACCAAAAAATAGTATACAGATTATAAATAATAAATTAGATTATTACATTTTACATAAGATTTATTTCATTTTTTGGGGTGAAATCACATAAGATAGTTCTAAATCCAATTTGTCGACTTACAACTACAGTATTTTTCATTTGACTTGTTTAAAACAAATTTTGACTAAAACTTATGATCCCAAATTTATGGAAAAAAGGTTTTTACCAAAATTGAAACTGTAACGTGTGGAGGAAGAAAACAAAATGAAAAAGAGTAGAAAAGAATAAAAGAGAAAGAAAGATGTAAATGTGGATGAATCCAAAAGAATAAAAGTTTTTGAGACAACACACAACACTTTGTTTTTGTCTCCGTACCTATTCATGTCCTACCCCTTTGGACTCAACTTTTCTATCATCGTATCTTATACTCCATTATTAATTCTCTGCTTGTTCTGTTTTCCAAATACAATAGAGAAGAGTTGCGTACGAGCAAGATACTTTTTACGATACTACATAGATAAATATTATAAAACACGTCACCGACCAACACATTTTCTCTTATTATAGTTACCATTATATTACCATACTTTGTGAGAGGCCATTTAATAATTTCAAACTAGCAAGTACTTAAAGAATCTATAAAGTAACTGGAGTACATAGTACTGAATTTGTCAACAATCTCTCTTGGAAACCTTAGATTAACACTTCAGTGGCTTCCACTTTTGTTTTTAGTGTATATATGTAGTTTTAATCTTAGGTCAAACTTGCAAATAATATTAGGGTTTAGAGGAAGAAATTATATACAATAGAAAAAGCTGTGACCAAGTTTGAGGATCTACTAACCAAGTAAAGTTTGTTTTCATTAGAGATATTTATTATCTTGTTTTCATGAATGATAGATTTCTTTAAGAAAAAGTCATGCATTTTTTTTTAATATTGGGTAATAATTTCAATTGAAATCGACTTGGATCCACATTTAGATTCTGAATGTATCTAGTGAAATTTATATGATTTGATTCTTAGAAAAACAAACTATAAAACAACAAATGACTAGATGTCGAAACTCAAAAACAAAGAATAAAATCCCACCCTTCAATAATATTAATAATAATGTAATATTGAGTTTGATACTTGTCACATCAAAACCCTTTTTCCTCATTGGCTTGTCTCCTAAAATCTTCGATAAAAATTCTCTATTTATTATAAATTTTATAAGCCAAACTTTAAACCTCATTTTCACATCTCTTCTTCTTCATCTCTTTGTTTGCTTCAAGAGAGATAGAGAAAATGTTGCCAGGCATTCTTTTGTGCTCACTTAATCCCAGGAATCACAGGTCAAATTTCTTTTTTTTTCCCTTTGAAGTTTCACTTTGGTTAGTAGTGTATTTTTGTGTTAATTAACTATATGATATGTGATATTTGTATTTATTAATGCATATTTGATGTACCATTTCAAATATTACATCCTCTGTATTATAAAGACAATGATTATCTATATGATTTGGATTAATTATGGCAAAAGATCCGTGTCATGACTTTATGGGGATCACTTCCTCAACCATTCAGAAAAGAGATTAATATAAAAATATTAAAATAATAACTACTTAATAATGGCTACTTTTCATAATAAACTTTTTTTATTAAGGGTAGAAAGTTATAACTATATCGAAGTACATATTTCAACAGGGAAAATAAACAAATGTGATAAACTATGAACACAGATCGAGTTATTATATTTCTGTAAATCCCAATTTTTGTCATTGTATATATCGCTGAAACTCTGAAATTAATATTGGATTTTTTTTATAAAAAAAAATCTGGTTGGAGCAAAATCGCAATATTGATTTAGAGATGTGGAAACTCTTCCATGATAATAAATCACAACAAGAAAAAGTCTAATTTATCACCAAAATATTGGGATATATTTAAATGAAAAGAAAAATGGAAAGAGGAGCATGTGCATCTGGGTCAAATAAATTAAAGAAAGTTATGGAAAGACCCATAACTTTTCCCGAGGGCCTAATTTCAAGGTGAGCTTTTTAGTAGTCACATCGTTTAAAGGTAAAATAAGTCAGGGGTCAAAACGTAAAAGTTGAGAAATAAAGATTTGTCAAGGGGTAATTCTGTAATTATGAATCCTGTCTTATTGCTCTTCATCTCACTACTGAATCACTTGACTGACTATCTGAGAAATCAGGACAAAATAGTAAGTATATAAGACTTAGCTTATTGCGGTCGTTGCCCGGAGAAATAATTATTCCGGTGAATTTGACTGTCGGAAACGGATTTCTTCATTGTATAGCAAAAAGAAGAAGAGGGATCGAGAAAGCTTCGATACTGAGCCCAAGGACATCGAGTACTGGTACTCAGTTCAGTTTAATCGAGGTCCTCCAAAATTTGCTCTCCGATCGGAAAACAACAATCATCATTCCCGCAGGTAAGCTTCCAATACTTTCCCGGCCATTGATTTTGTGGTTTTTTTCTTAATTTTTTTGATATTTGAATGATGTTTGTAGTAGGAGCGGCGAATATTGCAAGGCAAAGAAGCGAGGAGAAATGGCGAACAAGGTTTCTAATTTCTCGGATCTGATTCAGCGAGTGACGGCGTCTTGTTTGTTGCATCCACTCTCCGCCGGACGGCAAGATCTCGCGGGAAACCGCCGGGAAGAGTACGATACTGAAGAAGAGGACGAAGAGGAAGGAGAGATTCAGTATGAAGACGCAATGGAGAAGGAACTTGGTAATGATGAGACATTTAGGGTTAAAAATAAGGGAGGAGGGAACGGGGCGGTTGTGGAGACGGTGCAGGAGATGGCAATGGTGATGGAGGAAGTGTTCACGGCGGCTGCAGCTATGAAGAGAGCTTACGTTGCGCTCCAGGAAGCGCATTCGCCGTGGGATCCGGAGAGGATGCACGATGCTGACATGGCAATGGTGGCTGAGCTGAGAAGAATGGGTTCGCTGAGGGAAAGATTCAGGAGGATGAGAGGCACCGGAAGCGGCGGCGGCGGCCGGATGAAAAACGACTCCGGCAGAGGAATGCTTAGAGAGGCGGTTGCGCCATACGAGGCCGTCGTGAAGGAGCTGAAGAAAGAATTGAAGGTGAAGGACACTGAAATTGAGAATCTGAAGGAGAAAGTCAAAGTGGTCACTTCCATGGTCAACAGTAACGGAGGCAAGAAACACCGATTGCTTTCAAGCCGGAAAGTTAACTGCACCACACAAGGTCACGCACCCTTTTCTCTTCTTTACTACGAATCCAAATTCTGTATAATGTTTAAACTTACAAGTTTTGCGATGATGGAACATGAACAGTTGCTGTATCTCCGGTGCCGGAGTTATTTGAGATGACGATGATTCAGGTGAAAGAAGCATCAAAGTCTTTCACAGGAATTCTATTGTCTCTAATGCGAGCTGCACATTGGGACATTGCAGCGGCTGTTCGCTCCATTGAAGCCGCGTCAGCTTCATCAGACGGAAGGTCAGCTTCTGCGTTTGCATCTTCGGTTCAGTCATCTGTTCCGAACCAGCACGCAAAATTTGCACTTGAGTCTTACATCTGTCGGAAAATCTTTCAAGGATTCGATCATGAAACGTTCTACATGGACGGGAGCCTATCTTCTCTTATCAACCCGGAACAATACCGTCGTGACTGCTTTGCTCAGTTTAAAGATATGAAAGCAATGGATCCAATGGAGTTGCTAGGGATCTTACCGACTTGCCATTTTGGTAAGTTCTGCTCAAAGAAGTACCTATCCATTATACACCACAAAATGGAAGAGTCGTTGTTCGGGGACTTGGAACAGCGAGAGCTGGTTCTCGCTGGTAACCACCCAAGAAGTCAGTTCTATGGAGAGTTTTTGGGGTTAGCCAAAGCGGTCTGGCTGCTTCATCTCTTGGCCTTTGCACTTGACCCATGCCCGGGTCACTTTGAAGCTAACCGAGGAGCCGAGTTTCACTCTCAGTACATGGAGAGTGTTGTGAGGTTCTCGGATGGCCGTGTTCCTGCTGGCCAAATTGTTGGGTTTCCCGTTTGTCCAGGATTCAAGCTTAGCCATCAAGGGAAGGGATCAATCATCAAAGCCAGAGTGTACCTGGTTCCAAGGGCTTAGACTGGATTCATTGAGTTCACTCGTTGTAGTAATGTCATATCGTGTGCTGTTAAGACATTCTAGCTTGGGAAGAATCTTGAAATAAAGAGACCGTCGTTCAAATATAGAGCTATCAAAATTGCAATAAATGTTTCTATATTGATCTAAATGACAAAGGCTCACATAATGTAATTGGAATATATGCTCTAACAATTTAAGGTTTTAAAAGGAATTATGTAATAAGGTCTGTTTTTACGACAAAGGAACTTAGAATCAATCGTATAATACTTCTCTTAGAAACACTTTTTTCACCTGTCACATAGTAAAGATGAAACAGGCAGAACAAGATTAGAAAGAAGAGCAAAACCCAAATTGGTTATCATCATGAAAAAGTGAATGAGAATAGGAAAAGAATCTAACTTACTTGTTCTAGTGTGAGGAACATAACGACGTTCCAGGTTCCTAGTCGTGTAAAATTCGGGAGAAATCCTTTGTAGAACGCCATAATCCCCTGTTACAAGACCAAGAAGAACACACACATGATTAAAACCGCAAGAGAGACCGATAAATATTTAACTGAAAACAGATACCAACCTCAGTCTTCATGGTTTTGATGAAGCAATCCACTGTGTTTCGGTATGTCGAGTCTCCCATCATTCTAGATTTCACCTGGAACAACATATAAAGAAGACATGGCCGTTACAAGGACAAACAATAAAGCAACAATATTTTTGTTTCCTTCAGTACCCAGTTATTATTTTTGTTTCTTTTCACCTACAATCTAATCTCTCCAATGGTAGAGCATTACTATCTAACAATGCTGCCTTTACCAAAGTCAATCACCAAGCAAGAGATCAGAAGCATAGGATGTGGAAAACACAAACATGTGAAATGCTACATCAATGTCACATTCAAGGCAGTGCTATGTCCATTTAATATCATTGTCCTTCTAAGAGATAATATTATGTGATCATAGTCTATCTTTGCCAGATCTATTATTTTAGGCATATAGCAATTTTGTTTCCAGATCTATTATTTTTCAATGATAGTTATATGAGATATACCACTACCGAAAATGATGAGGCCAGATGATTTTGTAATCTTGCTGTTAGCTTTTATGTAGAAGAAGAAAATGAATGTTTACCACATCAATTGGAGAGCCAATACAGACAGCGAAGAAGCCTGCAGCTAAACCAGCTAGTAGATGAGTTAAAATACTGTCACTGAAGAATGGAATTTTCATAATTGTCTGCATATATATGGAAGCATTAGAACAAATAAAGACTAACAAACACTAGTACTAAAACAATTTTGGGGATGAATAATCACCTCCTTTATTTGATCATAACTAGCTAGCTCTGCAGCATTTACAATAGCATTCCGAGCAATATTAGGACCAAGTCCGGTCCATAGCGCACTAACTCCTTCCTGTTTTGTAAGTTAAAAGGCTATATATAACTTTCTGCTAACTAATATTTTGACATTGTTATTCGAAGATTAGTTTACTAACCAGCTTCACTATAGTAAAATAAGCGTCGACAGCTCCTGCATAACGCCTAGGAACCCCTGCCGGTAGTTTTCCTTCTGATTGAAGCCTAACTTTAACAAGATCAGTGGGATTAGCTACTATAATAGCTATAGCTCCTGTTTTCACCATAAACGAAAATAAAAGATTTTCACTTTATTATGCTGATCTTTCACTTTAATTACTTCGAAGAGACAATCAAAGTAAGAACTGAAATCACCAGTTAACAAAGCTGCAAGAATCTTTTGATACAATGGAATATCGCCGATAAAGTCACTTCCAACCAAAAATGTCTTGACCTGGCCAGATGTAGCAAAGTAAACAATTAATTGTAAGAGTGTATACGAAAAAAGAGCATCATAAAAGGAAAGTAATCTGAGACTCACAGGCCCATATAACCCAATCCTTAAGCCACCATAGATGCATTGGCGATGCAGTCCGGCAATGACGCCTTTCCAAAGCCCTGAAATACCTTCTTCTCTTGCTATGGTAGTTAGAGTACCAATTGAGCCTCTATACTTAGGCAAATTCTCACCATCTCCCGTGGGGATTTTTCTTTGAAGCTGAAGCCTTACTTTGGCTGTGTCCAACGGTACAGTACATAACTGCAACATCACTCGTGTTAGACCATAACACAGGTAATGAAGTGGAATTGACTAAAGACTACAACAGACTTAAAGGGGTAGTAAAGCAAACACCTAACACAGGTAACGAAGTGCAACAGTAACACACCAAAAGAAAAAGTCATATCTTGGAACAATATCGTTGAAATATAGCTAATTTGATAAACATAATGATTTTTTTTCAAGAAATGGACTTAAAGAGTCGTAGACTAGACCAAAATAGGTGGCTTCTTTTTCTTCTAGTGACAAAAAGAGAAAGAAAAAATAATGGCCTTCGTTGGTCTAGTCTACGACTCTACGCCAATGTTCTTGGAAATGTTCGTGATGCTTTATCCAAGTTTTTCAGCTCTTAAGTCCAAGCTCAATTTTCGTAACAATAACGGTAAATCTGAAAACAAATTTCTCCGGCTTGTTCGCCACCAGTGACTAAACTGACGAGATAACTAAACAGATGCAAAATTAATTGAATTCAAAAGACATTCTACCGACCCAGATTTTCCATCTCAACATAAAAACCGAAAGAGTACCTCTGCAAAACAAGCTGCGAAAGCGCTACAGATGAAGGTTTCAAGGAACGAAATCTCGATTCTCGGTCTGAGATCCGCCATTGTTTTGCTTTATAAAGACGGAAACAAGATAAGCGAAATCTGGAAAGCACCGATTGGACAAAATGCTAAATGCTAAATTTACGACAATAGATGATAGATATCTTAAATTGGGTTTCTCAATGATTTAGAGTAGTAATGAAGAAAAGTGAGATCGAGATTTAAAAGCGACTTCAATGGCGCAACGAATTCAGAAATACAAGTACAGAGTCTCAATCGATCAATGGTGCTACTATTTTCACAAGTACTATAAAACTCTTTTTCTTTTTTAATAATTTCTAAACAAACACGTCATCAGTCAGGACAAGAGACCCTCTTTCTGAATTAGAAGGTCCACGTGCATTTAATGTACAAAAACAAAGGAACGAGGAACCAGAAAAGTGGTGAATGGAGCGAGCTCATAATTCATAAGCTTATTTGCTTGTGAAGTAGGTCAGGTGTTACTAAGCTTATTTGCTTGTGAAGTAGGTCAGGTGACTGAGGACCCGTGCAGTGGCTTGCCCGGATAGAAGATCATATGCTAGTTTCTAATGTAACCGCTTAGAGTGTGAGGTCCATACAAAAGTCGATGCACCCTAAGAAAAATGAATAACAATTTCTCATGAGCATGTATGAGATTTTCTTCACCTTTGTTGATTAAAATCTATCCGGTTTGGAGATTTTCATGAGCTTGTATGATACTTTGCTCTATACCATCCACAAGAGCATTGAATGATTGATGAACAAACCCAAGAGGTGTAATTTGTTGAAGAATAAGTGGAAATTGTCTAAGAAGTCCATTTTGAAGAATAAACACTTCATATATAATCACTAAAATATAAACTTTTTTAATATATTTTTTTGTTTTCAAAAATGTGATCGTACAATTTTATCCTCTCAATCTCTTTGTCACAAATCCTTCCTAAACCTTCTTATTTCAAATTTTATTTTTTCGCCAAAGGAAGCGAAATCGTTGCATAGCAAAAAAAGAAGAACGACCCACGACCACCCACAACCCTCGATTTGATGGTTTCGTTAACTCTATGGCTAGAACTCGGTGGATGGTGAAGAGAAGAAACAAAGCTCTGGTTGTAGAGGAACCACCAGAAGAAATCCTAGTGGTCAACGGAGAAGAGAATGACGGAGAAGGGAATGTCGGAGAAGAGAATGCCATAGAAGAGAACAGCGGAGAAGAGAACGCCGGAGAAGAGAACACCGGAGAAGAGAAGAAGACGGAAGGGGTGATGACCCAATGGTATGTATCAATTTTTTTGACATAATGTAAATGCATATGAAGTAATACTGTTAACAACTAGATAGTTATACTGTTTTGTAAAACTAGGTTTAGCTAGAGTGGTTTTACAAATTGGGTTGAAATGTGAAATGATTAGTAGTTGATTGGGATTAGGATGATGAAGGAAGTTTCAGATGAAGTGATATTGTGTATAACTAGATAGTTATACCGTTTTGTAAAACTGGGTATAACTAAGTAGTTTTAATGTGTTTACTTTTCATTGCAGAATGGAGATGAGAACACAGATGGGGAAGATGGTCTGTGTGCACACCTACCTCAGGGAATGTGGTTTGAGCCATTGCAATACAAGAATAAGACAAAGATATCGACTCGGTGCTATATCCGACAGACTATGCAATTATTCGATGGTTTGAGGCATCCGCTCACAGCTTATGAGACAGACTGGTTCAATAACCATCTGCAGTTCAAGCACATTTTCCATATGCCGATGAGTAGAACACACTTGTCAATGGGTATGTGGATGCTCCTTCTATGGACTGCAAAAATCGAGACTAAAAAGGAGGCATGGTTCATAGTCAATGGTACACTGGTCTGATATAGTCTGAGGGAACACGCACTAATATCCAGGCTAAACTGCAAACACTATGAAAGCCCGGATTACGAAAGAACTGCCGGGAGTGACAGGTTAAGGAAGAGGCACTTTAGAAGTCTCAAAGCCATAAGACTGACAGACATCAAAAAAGAATTGGAGAGAATGGTTCCTGACCGTACGGATGAACGTCTGAATATGCTTCTCTTGTACTTCATTTAGTGTGCTTGATGCTCCAACGAAGACAAGAAAAGATGTGACGCGTGTGAAGCCATTTGTGTTGCGAGTTATGGATGATCTAGCATATTGTCGAGACTTTCCTTGGGGAAGATGGACTTTTGAGCACGTGTTTGGTGAGATAGATCATACAGTTAGGCATTTTAATGGGACAGTTATGAATAATAATGCTCCATGGTCCATTCCCTGTTTTGTTATTCCTCTAGAGGTTAGTTTTAATAGTTCAAGGATTTGGTAATTGTTAGATTGTGTAGTGTACTAACAGTTTCCTATATTTGTATCTTGTAGTTATCGCCTTTTGAGACAATCCCGGAGCTAAGTATAAACTGCCGAGAAGAACATCCGCCTGCATGTTTAGACTGTCCTAGGATGTGCCATACTAAGTTCGAGAATCCTAATGCATCAGGATACTCTCTAGTACAAATCAACCACTTTCTTAGTCAAACAAAGGTTAGTTATCCGAGTTATACAATTTATATTTAGTAACATATTTATGTGAGTTAACTTTCTTTTGCAGGACATTGATAGTATCCTCATCACACGTTCAGATGAAGAAAGGATGATGTTGGTATCCATCGCAGAAGAAGATGAGGATTTTAGGAATGATTATCTTGTGGATAGTTGGATGCAGCATTTTTGCTCAGGGCTTACCATTGAATTTCCTTGTATGTTCAATAGCGATGTACAAGCACGATTAGGCAACACCCAGGTGATAAGTAGGGAACCGCCAATGCAAGAACGGATGAAATCTGTTCAAGTTCAAATGATTTGGCTGAGCTTGTGAAGTCGAAGCAGGAGGAGATGAAGTCAATGCTGGAGAGGAAGTCGATACAGGCGAACAAATTGATGAAAGAAAAAATTGACGGTTTGAATGAAAGAGTCTTATCCTTTGAACAGGTAAAACTAGTGTATAACTACTAATTAATGTGTAAATAATTAACTAGTATAAAAATTACTAATTAATGTATAGGTTGGAGGTGCTATTGAATCCGAGGAGGTAGACAACGTGGAGATTAACCCTGTTGAGGGTAATGTGGCTGAGATTACATCTTCAGAGCAAGAGGTTCCTGTTTCATCTCAACTCGCGAGAGAAAGGAAGGGTAGTAAACATATAGCAACAGAGTACAACCCGACTCTGCCATTAACTCGGGCTAAGGCAAAACGTATGGTTTAGCGTGGATCTATGGTCATACTTTAGTGATGTATTGGATTTATGGTAGTATTGAATCTTAGTTTTGTGACATATTGGTTCTTGGTTTTATGACATATTGGATGATGGTAGTGATGTATTGGATCTATGGGAACTAGATATGTAAAACCTGGTGAAATTGCATATTGTAAAACTCGGTAAAAATGCGTCCAACTTGAGTTGTAAAACTCAGTGAAACTATTGTAAAAATTGATGAAAATGAGTCCAACTATACTTGTAAAACTCGGTAAAACTATTGTAAAACATGGTAAAACTAAGTCCAACTATACTTGTAAAAGTCGGTAAAACTGTTGTAAAACTCAGTGAAATTGAGTCCAACTATACTTGTAAAACTTAGTAAAAATATTGCAAAACTCGGTGCAACTGATAAAACTATTAAACATATCGCACAATCAAATATATTACACACGTAGATAGCAATAGATGGTTAGTAATTAAACATAGCAGATACATAGATAACTTCTACTTTTACTGGGTAAGACGTGCCACAATCTTCTTAAGCTTATTAATCTCCACATCTTGGTCATGTGCCATCAGCCACAGTAATTCAATTTATTCTTCATCCAGGAACTTATGCACCAACGCTTTATTTTCCTCCAACTCTACTTTCTGGTCAGCCAGTTTGTTCCTTAGCTGTAGAACTTCAAAACGAAGACGCTCACACTCCCCTTGGATTGCGTCCTCCCAGCGTTGCCGACGATGCATACCATCAGGCTATATCAACCGCAATAGTTAGTTAGATAGATAGAGTAGTCAGAAATAGTAGAAACTTTATTGAAGGATACCTTGTACGCATGGCATGTGAAGTAAACCTGGTATCGCAGTTCCTGAGTGTGCTCATGGCCGACTTTGGCACCACATCGACATTGTTAAACTGAGCAATGAAGTATGAAGCAAGTAAAGGCTCAGCTTGGGTGTTGAACACAAAACGGATGACTTGACGTGAGCAACAAGGAAGGAGTTACTTGAAATACACACAAGGCCAAAGGAAAGAGCTGCGGTCTGAACAAGAAAGAGCCGTTGTGGTCAAGTGGAATCATGGGCATCAGATTATTGCTGAACTGTTAGATACTTCTTGTTTAATAGAGCCGTTGGAATAAATGAGAAAAGAGTTGCTGCCTTCGGTTTGGTTACAACCAAGTATTAAAATAAATAGGTTAAGTGTGAGTCAAGGAAGCTTTACTTGAGCTGCAAGCAAGACTCACACGTAACCAATGGTGGGATAAGTTTGTGTGTAACCAAACACATGGATTTATTCAAAATAATGTGTATAGCCAAACACACTTTCTTCTCAGCCTAATCCAACCGTTAGAAGCTTGTCAAAGTCACATGTGGGCATATGGAGAAGGATTCAAACCGTTAGGTACTATCACACTCACCTCGGGATTGAGAAGGACCGAATCTTTCCTCTTATAAAGAGTCACGAGATATTTGTTGTGCACATAATTTTTTTTTATTGTAAGTAAGCCCTAGCTAGAGTCACGTGTATATATATATATATATGTGTGTCCATGTAACTCATTTCAAAGTAAGAGACAATAAAATCTCTCTCTTTACAATCTCTCCTAATCTTCGGCCTTATGGCCAACAAATCTCCAAATCTCTCAATCCCTTTAATCTCCAACTCAAATCTCTTCCATTCTCTTTTGAATTTCCGCAAAATCTAACATGGTATCAGAGCCAGATCATCCTTGGCGTGTTCTTAATGTGGTTGAGGTCCCAGGATTTCTCTTTGTTTGTTCTTGTTGCTTGAAAATCATTTTCCAAAATTGTTGTTCAAACCGATTTCTTGCAAAAATGTCTTCTCTTTCTAAAATCGATTTCTTTTGAGACAATGAGGAGAATGAATGTTGCTGAGGTTAACACCTCCTATTTGAGCATCATATCAACTCCAAGTCTCTGCTTTTTTAAAAGGAAAGAATTTCTTTGTATCTTGTTGATTTTAAACCATTTTTTTCCAAAATCCGTTTTTGAAAAATGTTATTTTGATATTGATCTTATTAAATTCGTATTTCTTTCTGTCTTTGTTGTTGTTGGTTGTTAAGAGTTCTCTGGTTTCATGGTCATGAATAGAGAAGAAATGGCTATGGTGATGAACCACAAGAGAGAAAAATAGTTGTGGTCACATGCTATTATCCGTTGGACAATAGAGTTAGGAGTGACTTGGGGTCATGGTTTTGCTTGGCTTATTCACACTATTTTCTCTCCCCTGAATGTCATTTTCATCTCTAAGTCACTCTTATATTGATTGCTAAATTATTTTGATTTTTAATTTTTAAAAATGTTTTGTTTTATCCATCGGATAAAAGGATTTCAAAATTTCTTGTCTTTTTGTGCTGAACCTTTGGCGAGAACAAACTCATTTTGAAAGCTTGTTTTCAGCAGTTTTATTGAGTCCAAACCGTATGAGTTAAAACCTTGGGTTGGTTTTCCTTCTTGTGAAGTGTATAACCATAAAATCCATTGTATTTTTGATGTGTTTTTGCGGTTTGGGTCAAGGCTCTAAAATAGTGAAACATGGCTAAATCTACTATGTTCTTGTGAACTAGAGTGTTTCAAAGTCATGTTGAACTCATTTTCTTAATTTTATAAATTGTTGAACCGAGTTGTATTTGTCTAAAAGCTCTCGGTTTCGGTTTTCTTGAAAGTTGTTGAACTTGTTGTGATGTGTAACGTTTTGTGTGTGAGTTTTGGTTTTTATCTTCTGTCTTGTAGCTAGGAGATCTCCATGAGGGAGTAAGGACCAGCCGTGATGGAGGGGAAGGCAACCAAAGCCGCAAGGTGTTTTTGTTTGGAGCATTGTTTGCGTGTAACGTTAGAACCAATGGCCTCAGCTTCAAGGACCCAGCTTTGTACTGTGTTGAAGAGTCTGATGGAAGGTGTTGTATCAGCTCACAAGCAAAGGTGTGTGTCCTCATGTGTGTGACAAAAGACGTTTACTTGTTTTTGAAGAATCTGAGCAACCTTTGGAACAAAATATGCTATCTCTAAAACCTCCCCTATTTTAATCTCTTAATCTCTCTTGCTTTCCTAAACTAGCCTAGTTATTCATATTCATAGTTGGTTTCATCTAATCCTTGGAGCCCTCAACTGTCAAAAGTGCTTCATTATTCTCTTGTACCTTTTAATGAAGGTGTGACTCGGAGCATGATTGAGTATTCCCAAAAAGTAGTAGATGGAAATGAGCGGAGTATTGAGTATCAATTAGTGTTAATAAGGACAAGTGTGGTGTTGATCTCGGTATGGAAAGGACCGAGTCATTGCCATTGGTTGCGGATGATCTTGATGTTGTTGATTCAAGTCAATTGCAACCGTGTGGAGGAGGAAGAAAAATATACCGAAGGATGCTCCATAGTGTTGGTGTGATGGAATGGCTTCTCAAGATGGTGTTGATGAAGCGGATCCATGTGTGGAGTTCAAGTGAACTCAAACCTATTTTTCATGAAGAGTCTCTACCAAAAGCTTTGCCAAAAGTTTGGTAGCCAAGGTATGAGATCTCACACAATTATATCTCCTTTGGTATTGATTCTCGGCTTCCTCTTGTGTTTCCTATGCTAGGGATAGGTGCTAAAAGAATTTAGAGTAGCAAAGGAATGGGAAGCTTAGGATTGCGCTAAAACCCGAGGAATCATAGCTTAGAGAGCTAGTGATTCCATTTCCAAATCTCTTGGTGATCTCCACTAGAGCTTGTAGAGACAAGCGTGGAGAAATATGGTACACACTATGGCTTGTGAAGAAGCCAAAAGTGTGAAGAAATGGTGAAGTGAAGATGTGGCGTGTGCAAGAAGGTTGCTTCTTTGCCTTGAGCCGCAAGTATGTATGACTCAAAGAAGCCAAAATGTGTGGTGTTCATGAAGGACATGTAAAGGTATGTAACTTAACCTTTGTCAATTAGTTTTATAAACTAATGCTTGTGTGTTCTTGTGAGTGTTATCTAGGACATTATGATCCAGGACATGACATACCAAAGAGCTGAAGCTAAGGGAATGTCAAAGTTAGATGTGTTAAGGATGGAACCATTGAAGATGGTTCTGAGTGGAGTGTTGACCGAAAAGGGGAGCCTCTCAAGGTGTGTGCTACTTCCAAACTTGGAGTCTGGTGTTGCTTGCCGACCAAGCTTGAGGGGAGTCTTGAAGAATGGAGCCAAAGCCGAAGAAGTTTGTGTCCGAATGGAGCCAAGGTCGAAGGAGTTTGTGTCATATTTTGACGAAGGTGAAACAAACTCAATGGAGTTTGTGACAGCCTCTTGAACTTAAATTTGTCCGAGCTGCTTGGACTTGAAGTGTCCTAGCCGTGACCATGATCCATACTCTTTTTCCCTTTGTCGGTTTTATCCCAAT
>OVBA01004709.1:0-22494 GCA_900406435.1 Lepidium aucheri
TGGCTTAGTCGATTTATCTATGATTTAGTTAAGCAATTGGTGAGTTTGAATTCCGCCCAACTCTATTTGGAAAATTAAGGCTATAGATTAGAATATTGTCGATACAATGATTACTTGTTGACAATATATATATATATATATATATATATCTTTGTAATATTTTTTAATCAGATTTTGAGTTTGAAGAGCTGAGTAGTTTCATATCATGTATGAAAATGTTAAGAGAAAATAAAACAAACAATGATATGGAATGCAATTTTATTTTTTTGGTATTTATGAATGTGATACATATATAATAAGCTCTTGCACTTCTGTTCTCAACTTCAAATGGATTATTTCAGATTTTGCTTATATAACATTTTAGTGGAACAAAGTGGCATAAGTAGTCATACGTTTTTTTGTCTCCTAATTTCATTTTATTTTCTTTTGTCATTTTGATAATCTTATTATATTGATCAACAAAATTCGATAATTTAATACCAATGACAATATCAATATAACTACAAAGACCAGCCTATTAGCTAAATTCTTACATAAATCTTGTACATGGTAGGATTCGGTTTTTGATTGTACATGTGCGTCTGCCTTTCACAGACTTATTACCAACTACTGGATTAAATGTATTTTGATACAATTAAATATATATATAGTTATAGAAATTTCATTAGTTTAAATTATTTTTATCTGAATTAACTATTAATAATTTCACGTAATTTTTTTTATATTTTTCTTTTTTTTTTAATTTTAAGTTGTTTTCTACTATTTCAAAAAAGATTTGATTAATAATTCTTACTTATTTATTTTTTAAAATTATATTCTTATCGAAAATCAAAACCCTATAAAGATAACAAGAAACAGACCATATTATGCAATACAACTGGATTCAACACGTGGCACGGATACATATCTGATTGGGCTGGTCGGATTATTCTATAAGGCCCACAAAATAGGCCCACTTTATTAAGCTAAAGATTAACCCAAAATTGCGTGCTTACCCTTTAATCTTATCTTATCTTTATTGGGCCCATTCCAGCTAAGAGTCCAATAAGCTTTCAAATCATTATATATAGATAGTTACTTATATAAACTACATAATTATTTATAACTTAAGCTTTTATTTATTAAATTAAGGGTGATTTAATTTAATACCCATAAAAGACTGCAAAATCAAAGATATGATAATAATAAATTTTAATTAAAAAAATAACAACACATGTTATCAAAAATCCTTCCAAAAAATAATAAAAATATCGTTAACAATTTTTCTAGGGACCTTTTGGTAATATGTGTTGTTCTTGGTACTGCTTTCGCGGCCTACATCGAAACAGTGCTTTACTCCTACATGTCCAATCAACTACTGCGCCTCAACGCATTTCAGGAAGAACCAGCTAGCTCTGGGTTCAAGTGGTATTTCACCCCTAACCAATTTTTTAAAATTAAATTTATTATTATCATATTTTAAATTTTGAAGTTATTAATTTTTATGGGGTAAAATTTTCCTTAATAAATAATTTATCAAAAAATATAAAAATATGTAATTTTTTATTATAAAGTATTGCGATTACTTTAAATAAATTTAAATTTTCTCTATATTTTGGAATGGTTGTTTTTGGCATAAATGATTTTTAAATATATATGCCAACTATTAGTTAAAATTTAATTCAAAATGATATATATACATCGAAGTATATATTGGTTAAAGTGATTGAGTGTCACATCTGATATTTTTCATCTTAGTTCGATTATAAATAGTGTGTTTATTCTACATAATATTATTGGGGATTTGAGGTTTGATTATGGTTGAGAGGTTATCTATCCAATTATTAATAAAACTATATATAATATATATGTGTCTATTTGGTTAAAATGAAAAGAAAGACATGAGTCTTCTTTGGTCTTCTCACAAATATATTAAAAATACATTAAAATAAATATAAATAGAATCTGAGTGGAAATTTGAGAAAACGATTTGTAATTGAAATAGTCTATAGTTGGAGCAGGTACATTGTCGTGTCCAAAATAATTATTAAATTAAGAATACTATGTTGCATTACATTTTTCATGATATAATATTATACTATAAGGTCATGTTGTATTCATTACGCAAATTTGTTCATAGACAGTTGGTCTCCTTAATTAATTTTCTAGTTTAGACTTTGATTTCGAGATAAATTTCACAAAAATTAAATTGATTTAAACATTAAATAACAATTAACCAAAGCCATGTAGGACCTAGAAACTACTAGCTCATCCCAAATCCGATCATGCTTATCTAAGGAAATTCGAGTTTTCTTTATGTTATTTTATATATCGTTGAATTTGCTCTTCTTTCAACCTAATGATAGATCTACTTATACTCAATATTGATTTTCATGTACTATCATATGTGTTATATAACGTTTTCTTAAATGCTATGATATCGGTAACTATAGTACGTAGATTCAGTACATATGATAGCATTATTTATGTATGCTACAATTGATGATATGGTATAATTGGTGAAGATAACATAGCAGTAGTCAATAATGTTGTAGTAAATTATTTGATGAGTAATTATAATCGCTATGATATTATATTATAAGGTTTCTTTTTGCTATTATATATATGTGTATATATATATATTTTTTTTCTTTCACAAGCATAGTTGTATTTTTGTCTAACAATTGGATTAGCAAAACCGAATCCATAATTTAAACCTCTCAAACTTAAAACAATATAATATAAGACTATGCGACTCATTATGCTCCGGCTGAAAATTGGATAGATAGATATGTAACCACTAAAAATGCTATTGAAGACATAGTATTTGGACTCTTTTTTGTTTTCTTTCTGTTGCAAAATTTATTTTGGACCATATGGATATTAAGGAAAAGGAAATCTGATCATTTAAATAGTAATGAACATAACAAAATAATCCATATGTTTCTCATGTCATATATATATATATAAATTTATTTTTACTTATTAACGTGAATCATAGCACTATTACTTTAACTCCTAAACCTAATTACTTCATCTCTATCAAACAAAAACATGATATGATATAAGAGTCATAACACTATACATTATATATACAATAATAGGCACTAGACATTTATGTGTTAAAACTTAAAAAAGTCCTAAAAGAAGCAAACTAAAAGCCAAAGAAATGGCTCCATCAAACAAAAGCCAAAGAAAGTGAACAGAAAAATTCATAAAAAGTAGAAAGAAGAATCATCATGCTCCTCCTAATGCGACTCTTCCGGGTCTTGAAAATTCCAAATCTACTCACATTTTTGTTGCTTGAAACTATTTGTGTTTTGTCTTTTCTTTACTTGTCTTTTTGACATATATTCATATATCACCATGTTGGTCCACCACTATGATCACCACCTAAGATGATTCCACTCCATAGCTCATTGCTTGAACCACCTTCTCTCTTCTTGTTACTATCATCATGTCTCTGATGATGATGGTCATCATGATCTCCATAAGGATAGACCATTTTACTTCCTTCACCATTAAAAGTGAAGGTATTGTGATTATCATTCTCGACGGTTTTTTGTCGAGAATGGCCATTCCAGACGGTTTCCAGATGGATATTTCCTTCTGAAAATTCGGTTTCTCTTGTAATCTCTTTCTCCTTATCTAATGAAAACCCAAGATTTGTTTTGTTGTTGTTGTTGTGGCCATGATGATCATACTCTTGATGAAATTGAATCATTCCCATTGGAGCTTGAAAAAGACAGTTTTGCCCATCACTGAAATCACCATAATGCCCTTGACTTCTCTTGTCTTGCATAGGGGAAGAGAAGGAGAGACTGAGGTCACTATTGTTTTGAAGGGTCTTGTTAGGGTTTGATGATGATGTGAAGGCAAAAGGAGGGTTAAG
Source organism: Lepidium aucheri (assembly GCA_900406435.1). Taxonomy (NCBI): domain Eukaryota; kingdom Viridiplantae; phylum Streptophyta; class Magnoliopsida; order Brassicales; family Brassicaceae; genus Lepidium; species Lepidium aucheri. Next base: position 3,872 of record OVBA01004709.1, read on the forward strand.
ATCTGGAAGATTCTTGGACGTTGATGTTGAAGTAGAGGAACTTGGAAGTAGTAATGGAACCTTCTTGTTCTTTCTAGAACCTCCACCAACAGGGACGTTACGTAGAGAGCCACCTTCAGTCCAATATCTCCGACAAGACTTACACAAGTATCTCGGTTGTGCTAAGCTGTAGTTGTTGTAATAACAAAACTTTGTGTTGCTTGAGTTGCATCGTGGACAGTTTCTTGGTTCTTGTGGCCTAGTAGACGTCATCATCTTCTTCTCATCATCCATTATCATTGTTGTTGTTGGTGGTGGTTGTGTTGTGATGATGGTGTTATAGGGATTAGTCATCTGATGCTGGTATTGATCATGATGATGATGATGATACATATGATGGTCCATGATGTGAAGAGCTTCAATAAACAGTTTTATAATCCCTGTGATATATAAGTATGTATATTATCATATCAACCCATTGAATCATGTATATAAAAGCATGATGATAACAAAAGTTGAACATATAAAAAGCAACACAAACACATATATAAATAAAACATATATTGAAAGATTTACAGATAAAAACGTATCTATTACTCTCTCATGTTAGACATGGTGCTATATAGATAGATTTTCTGAGGGAGAAATAGATCGTCGATCCAAAAGTCAGCCCTAGTCGATAATTGATCGGACAACCACAGAAAACAAGCATGAAAGTATTTAAACGCAACCAAACTATCATTTACGCCCTAGACTTAACGAAATCTATGTTTAATCAGACCAAGTTAGACAAAAAGGGATTTGAGAGAGTAAGAACAAAGAATAACTTTTCTAAACGTATAATCAAGCAAGAAACTAATAAAAAGCTGTTAGTAGTTAATCTTTAAAAAGCTAAACACTATTTATAAAAAAAGTGAAACAAAGTTTTCAAAGAAATCAGAAGGTGGAAGATGTTTAAACTTTGAGAAAAGTTAAAAAAGAAAACCCTAATAAACACATAAACCCAAAAAGCCAAAAAAGAAAAAGTGAAAGAAAGTAATTGCAGAAGAAACAAGGAGATAAGAGAAAAAGGGAAGAAGATGAACTGACCTGATAATGTTCAAAGAGATGACTTAGAGAGAGAGAGAGAATATTTTGAGGTGTTAAAGTTGTAGAAGTGTTTTGAGTTTCACTTTAATGGGGATTTTAGTGGTGTTTGTTTTGACTATATTTCTTATTCTATCTCTTTATTTTAAAATAGAATGTTTATCTTCTTAAAGTAGTTGATATTTAACATTATAATATATTGTTTTTTTCATTAGAGGCCACAAGTATAGATACAAACTCGATTAATAACTTGTATTGAAAGCTCATATTATATGAAATGAAATGATCTCAAACTTCAATTTTTTTAGAATTATGGCCTTTGACAAAAAGCGAAGAGGTTCGTATGTCTTATATATCAAGTTTCATCTAAACTTTTGAAGTGAAATATTCTTACACCTCCCCCAAGATAATGGTCTGTCTAGCCATTAGTCTCTATAATTTTTTATTATAGGATTAATTTCAAGTCAGATTAATCTGGATACTTTCTGTGGACCAGATCGATTCGGGTGAGACAGTATGTATTCAGACTCTGATAATATATAGAATTATGGGCATCTAACTCAAAATCAATTGGTAATGAGTAGATATGTTCATATCCTTTATATATCACTAAAATTCCATCTAAACTACCGATATAAGATATTCTCATAATTTTTGTACAAACATTAACTTTGTAATCCATTTTTGTTTATCAAAAAATAAAAATTAAGTAAATTCACATTCCAAACTCTATTATACGAGATAACCAATCAAACACTAAATTCCGATTAAAAAAAATTATAGAGTTTTTTAATTAGTTAACCATATATTTTCTTAATTTATTAGGAAATTTCATGTAATAATTTTGTTTTCATTAATAATAAAAATTATAGTCTAATTTGAAATTGATATTTACAATACATATATGGGCCTAATATGGGCCGCGTATATATCCTTGGTTTTGAACAAAGATGGGCCGATTATATAACCTCTGTTTTGAATAAATCTGGACCTAATATGGGCCGAATAGTTAACATTTTGGTTGGCCCATATGAAAGTGTGATAAGGTTTAGTTCTGATTAAATCTGATACATAGTAAGATTCCTGTTTTTACAATAGTTTCAATAACATTCAAACATCACAAACACAACAACAACATCATCATCATGGTGCTGTCTTTTTCTTAGTAAAAAATGAAAAATAAAACAAACAAATGGTTGAAACCAGAGGAGCAAGTATTCTCTTAACCTGTAATCTTCTGCTTCTTCCATGGAACCACTTGCTTTAATCCTGCATACACATTCATCTGATCCAACCACAAAACAATGTGAATATTTAAGCCATGAGACTTTACAAAGAATCTATAGAAAGAAACAGAACATAAAACAGAGAACTTACCCAAAAGTGAGACTTTGAAGAAGAAGAAGAAGAAGGTGTTGCAGAAGGTAGAGCAGAGAAGCTTCCTGTTCTGCTAATGTTTGTGATATTCTCTTCACAAAACCTGCTGCTTTGACTGCAACTTATACCATTAACATCATCATAGCCAAAGCTTTTGTCTTCTTCTTTTGTGATATCTTCACTCTCTTTATCCACAGAAGATGGAAACACATAACTACCTCTACCAAACTCTGGTTTTCCCTTTAATGGTCTTCTCCTCCTAAACCCAAAAAACCCTAGTCTCCCTCTCTTCTTCACAAGACCCAAAGAGCCACTACTCATGTTTTCCTGCTTGGTTTCTTCTTCCAAATCCTCTAAATCATCATACATATCACTCCTGAAAGACCCATAACAATCAGCACTACTTTTCACCATCATTCTAAATGAAGGTGAATCCATTCTTCTTGATCTTGTTATGCTATAAGGTCCATCAAAAACAGTGATTGGTGACTGTAGTTTGGTAACAGATCCTCCATCTATTTCAAGTGAGTGAAGTCTTGGTGGTAACTCTAAGGACTTTTGGGTTTTAGGAAAAGATGAAGAATAAGAAGTTAATGGTGAAGAAGAAGAAGAAGATGAAGAAGAAGAGTGTTCTTTGGGCTTGCCAGGCTCTTCTTCCCAACTAAAAGGGACTGTAGCAGCCATGGAACTATGAATTGGTGATGACAAAGAATGGCTATGACTGTTGGGTTTGATTGGTAACACAGGAAGCTTCATTACTGTTAAGTTTTCTTCTAGCTTTGTTTCTTTTACAGCTTCCATGGTTTTATTCTCTTTATCTTCTTCTCTGAGGTGTGTTTAGGTTTTATATCTATACAAGTGTTTTGTGTTATGTCTTTATCTAAGGTTCTTTTTCACTATTTCTAGTGCTTTGTGTAGATTTGGGAGTCAGTGAGCACATTAAGGGGCATAGAAAAAGACATTTTTAATTCAAAAAATTAACTGTTGCATTTTCAAAATTAAAGACAATAAAGATTAGGAACAATTTGTGTCTTTTCTTTAATCAGAAAGAAGCCATATGAAAGCCAAAAAGAGAATAAACTAGTTTTAAAAAAAAAAGGTTTTCTGCAAAAAAAACCTCTGACTAATTTTTTTGTGTGATTTTAACCTACAAAATAAAATTCGAATTTAATATATACTAAACTTTAAACATTTAATATTTCCTCCGTTTTAGAATATAAGTTGTTTTGCTTGAATACACGCTGATTAATAAAAATTTTGTTTTTTGTATTCTCTAAAAAAGTTAATCATTTTATGTCATTTTTAATTAAAGAATGGAAATAAATATGGGTTAATAAAATAAAAATGAAAAAAATATGATGAATTAAATTTGTTTTGTTACAATTTTTTGTTTTCATTTTTGAAAAACAACTTATATTTTGAAGAAAAAAATCTTTTAAAACAACTTATATTATGAACCAGAGAGAATAGTAAATTTGGATTTATTGTCAAGAACAATTTTAAATTTGATATAGTATCTGTGACAGAAAATTACATTTTGTGTATTATTTTCTATTTCATATGATTGATTTACACTTTTATCTAATTGAAGTTTAGAGGTGCAAAAAATATGAAGTTAAAATGTTTTTTCACACAAAACCCCCAAAAAATGTCCATGATATTTTCAAGTTGTCCTAGTTCCATGTCCAATATATAGTTTTTTACCAATGTGGTATTTACTTTTCAATATATAAAAAATTTGATAAAATCTCTGCATCTCTTAAAATTTGTTTTGGTTCAACAAAGAGGAAAATAGAAAAAGAAAACTCCCCGGAAAGTGACATAGATAGATAAGCTTTAGTAAAAGTCAGGCTTAGATGTTTTGGTGAGTGAGTCTTTAATTCAAATAAGGCGTGGCAAAGAAAAACAACAACGTAACATGTTTCCAATAAAAGATAAGGGTACCAAGTAGAAGAGACTAGTTATGAAATGAGATCATGAAAGCTATGTACTTGAAGAGATAGGACCTCTCTGTGGCTCTCAATTGGTACCTAACAAAATTCTTGTTTCGGTTACCCATTATATCGATAAATCTTATTTATAATACAAATACTATTATACAGGGTAATGCAGTTTAGAATCAAAATCCAAAAAAAATAATAGCGATTCATAGCTAACTATAATAAAATATTATTATACGGGGTAATGCAGTTTAGAGTCAAAATCCGATAAAAAGAATTAATAACGATTCACATCTGACCAGTTGACCAAAATATTTTCTTGTATATATATTTTCTACGGAGAAATTTTATACTAACATATATACATATATTATCATAAATTACATGGATAATATCTAGTTATTATTGTAAACTTTATCATGAAAAAATGTAAGGGATCAAATTAAAAATTATGTATTTTAAATGATTTATTGATGTCAATTTTTTTTTTATTAAAGGGCTTTCATATTTATTGATGTCAATTGACTTCATAATTATTGTGTGTTTCTATCAAATTTCAAATCAAACTCGGATAGGAAAAACTATGAACATCAAAATTTAACAACTTTAGTAAACACATTTCTATAGTGCCGTATATTTTGGTCTATCAAAATGTTAGTTTGAAACAATTAAATGTGAGAAAACAAGATCACAATGGGGTCCTCCAAATTAATAGATAACACTTATAGTTTCACTAGAAAAGCTTATTGATATTTTAATAAGTAAAGGGTAAGGAATTAGTTAAATTCAAGATATGTTCATATATTAACTTGAATATGGCTTTTAGCCTAGTGGCAGATGCTAAGTTTACTAAAAGTCGACGCATTTATATAATCAGAAATCGAGTTTTGCTGTCTACATTATGTAAGAATTTGACTATTGAATCGGTCAGTTATGTCTCAATGTTGACAAATACATATATATATATTGACTTATATCCAAAGCAAGTGAATGATGAAAGCAGTTGAAATGTTAAGAGAAATTATATTCATATGAAAAGACTTTGTGTAATAATACTAATCAATTATCCAAATGAGTAAAGCTTTTTGACCTTTTCAAGCAAAAACAAAGCCACCAAATAAAGTAGAGTACTGAATGGTGGGTAGGTTTCAAGAGTTGGCTCGTCATTATGAAATGATTTGATGTCACATATATAAGTTATTAAGTGGGGATATTCATAAGTCAATCTGCAATATGCAAGCTGTCTAACTAGTGTATATGTTAAGATCTGGCTATTAGGTATTATTACACATAAAAAGCAACCATGAACTTGTCAAAAGAATGGACAAACAAATCTACTCCAAAATATACTCATTCTATTTCACTCTATGGATGTTTTATAGACATTTTTTAATTATTTTTTATTGTCAACAATTAAATCGATAAACTCTGATCTATAACGCAAAACCTTAACAATATATATCATATGAGACAAACACGATTTCTAGGAATCAAACTCCGGTAAGAAAAACAGCAGATGAGAAATTTAGTGTCCCTCAAGTTCAGCAATTTTCTCCAACTCCAGGAACAGTCATTGGGAACGGGGATGCCGACCAAATGTACTTCCCCATATTTTTTGTATTATTTTATATGATTGTTTATTTTATTTTATATGAAAAATTTGCAGAAAATTAAAGTTTTTTAATATGTTAATATTTAAATAATACATTCTATTATTATACATATACTAAAAACTTATTTTGAAAAAAATAAATAGAAAATTTTTAACCTCTGCAACTTTCTTCACCGGAATCTAATTATATTTAGTTGTGTAGCCCGACGTGATAAGAATTAGAATTTAAGTTTAGAATTTGACTACGTACCAGATTTTGTTGATCAAAATATTGAGGATAAAAAGACTTAGTATTGTTTCTCTTTTTTGTTTGTATAAAAAATTTCATGAAAAAAATCCAAATATATAATAATACCTAAAATCTTTATTAGTTTTATTATTTCAAGATTATAATATTTTAATAGAAACTTTATTCTATCTTCTCACGTTAATTACATATTAGCATGTGCATGTACCCAATAAACAGTAGCTTTAGTATACTTTTTATACATTTGCTTATTTCAAGTTAAAGTAACAAAGTAACCTTGATTCAATCAAGACAACACTTGTGTGTCTAACAAATAGAATGGTTAACGATTATCGAATTTTAAATTCTGTTTTAAGTGGCATAGATATTGTTGTTCTGACAAAGAGATCAGAAAATAACAAAAGAAAATAAAGACAGCACAAAAGTCCAAAAGAAAGTTTTGTAATATAATGAACTCGTTTTGAATTACAAGAAACAAAGTATAATAAATTAATGAAAACGAAGATTCCAAAGAACATTTAAAGATCTTTTTTAACTATAGAGTATTGAGTCACTGTTGGAAGTAGATCAGATATCTCATTTCAGTCTATGGAAAATAATTAATGATTAAAGATTTCCTAAGTTATAAACTCAGTAATTTAATTGAAGACCCATTTCGGTTATCCGCTGCTAATTCGAAAGAATTCCTTCTCGGGAGCATAATATAAAAGGAGAAATTCGGACAATATGTCATCAACAATTCGAATATGAAATTTTTTTGAAAGTCTAGTAAAGATATTTTGGATAATTTCGAATCCGAATAAAAATGTAATATTTCTCATTTCAATCTGTCCTAACCGTCTATATATCTTATAAATAAAAGTGGAAGTCCTCCGAAAGAAAAATCTGATTTTTAGCATTCAAACACAAGAAATACAACTCGACATTCTGTTACTTTGGCTATTTATTTATTCTTTAAATGTAATCAAAATTCTTACCCATCATCCCTCTAATCAACCCGAACTTAATTTAGAATAATTATGATAAATTTTGTTCGAACTATCATTTTATATCAGAACTTTCTTTTGTTGGACTAACGATTTACACATCAAAACCATTAGGCTTAATGAATCCAATCTTGACTTTAGGTGAATGAGAAATGGGGATTGAGTTATAAAGTCTTATTGTTAAGTCTTATAACTAAAGTTGTTAAGTTAACCCTAATTATGCATCTAAGTCAGTTCCAAATTTTGTGAAGCTGATAACTTTATCGTAAACCTCAAATTTTGGAAGCGATAAGATCACGTTCAAAATTTGAATCGACTTATCCTCTCCCTTTCTCGCCTAAAAAAGTAGAGTCTTTGACTCATTCTAAAGGCACCCGCTCATAACAATTTTTTTGTGAGAAAAACCTAAGCAATTCCCCTATTGAGTCGAAATTCTGAGAGTGTGGAGTAGACAATTAGAGTTCGCAGATTTCGTCTTTGGGTGTACCTCAACGGTCTTATCAAACAGTTATATTTTAGAGCTCAAAAACGCAATCAAACAAATATACAATGGGTCTTTATTGAATTGAAGTAACGGAACTTGTTTCAACTCTATATTATTATCTTAATTGTTTTATTTCGATTATTGCTTTAAATTTATTCAAGCTTATTGGTTCTACACCACTTACATAAGTTATACAATCCATTTACGTTAAAATTTGTGATTGTGATATGTGTGTTAAACTTATACTTTTATTGAAATATATCAAAGTAACAAAAGATAACGAATCCATCTTTTTATATATATAAAATATGTTGAATGCGAATAAAATCAAAATTTACGTTGTGCTTCATTTAACGTTTTTAAATCGTATCTTTTTTCGTTATATATTGAAGATAAACATTGTTCTATGACGTTTCAGAATATGTACAAATATCTAAATTTACATGAACATATTTATATTTGTTCCTCTTTGTTCTTTTTACTTTATTATATGCATTGAAAAAGTAATTCAAATATCGAAAAATATGTATTAAAAGTAATGTTTCTTCTTCATCTGGAGACTTGCAAACTTGCCTCCTTTTGTGATGTTCTTCATTAAACCTTTAAAGGAACGAGAAAGAGATGAATTTTTCTTTCTTTTAAAACATTGTAAATATTTAATTTTAACAAAAAGTTTGAAATTAATTTTTTATATTTATTAGGAATTAAAATATTTTTAAAAATATTTAAACATTTAGTTTTAATAAAAAGTTTGAAATTCATTTTGTACATTTGGTATTCAATTATTCTTTTAAATCCTTAAGGAAAATTTAAAAACAAAAAGTTTGAAATTAATTTTTTATATATATTTGGAATTAAAATATTTTAAAAAACATTTAAACATTTAGTTTTAATAGAAAGTTTGAAATTCATTTTGTACATTTGGTATTCAATTATTCTTTTAAATCCTTAAGGAAAATTTTAAAATAAAAAGTTTGAAATTAATTTTTTATATATATTTGGAATTAAAATATTTTAAAAAACATTTAAACATTTAGTTTTAATAGAAAGTTTGAAATTCATTTTGTACATTTGGTATTCAATTATTCTTTTAAATCCTTAAGGAAAATTTTAAAATAAAAAGTTTGAAATTAATTTTTTATATATATTTGGAATTAAAATATTTTAAAAAACATTTAAACATTTAGTTTTAATAGAAAGTTTGAAATTCATTTTGTACATTTGGTATTCAATTATTCTTTTAAATCCTTAAGGAAAATTTTAAAATTTGAATACTAAAATCTACAAGCAATTAGAAACAAATTAGGACTTATGGAATTACTAACGATCAAATGATTAATCAAATGACTGAATCCAAAATCCAAATAGTTCACATATTACTATGCAAATTAAGCATCATCTTCCCAAAATTCCTTTTTTAAAAACCCGAATATAAGATCTACACAACAATGGAAGAAACAAGTTGAATATGAATTGCTAACGATCAAATGAATGACAGAATTCAAAATCCGATTAGTTTTAACATCACTATGCAAATCCTATATCAAATTCTTAAAAGCTTTCGAAAAACTTAAATGTTCAATATACGCCACAACGAAAACACAAATCGAATATTTAGAATCGCTAACGGTCCAATGACGGGATCTAACATCCGACGAGTTCTCAAATTGTTTTGCAAATCTACTAATAAAAGCCTCCCAAAATTATGCTCGGATTTAAAAATAATAGTTGAATAAAAAATAACTAAAATTTCAAAATCTTGTCGAAAAATAAATAAAAGAGCATAGAAATAGACTTAACCAATATAGGAGTAATGATATGATCGGAGGCTTTTCTCATAAGTTATCACACACAACTCTTTCCACATCTGCATAAATAAGACAATATAGATTAGTAAAAGAGAGAGATAGTAACTTAGAGCAAAGAACATAATAATGTAATGAAATTCTTCATTCAACTTTAAGTTTTGACAGAGAGGTATAATGGTAATGCACAAACGAAAGAGAAGAGAAGAGAAGAGAGCATTATTTCAGAATGAGAAGAGAAAATAAGATTAGCTCAAATGAAGTTGAGTGATCTTCTTTTATAGACTTATCTCAGTAAATTTGTTATTAGTAAACGGTAACTTAACGTTAACATGACATGACATTTTATATTATAAAAATATGATAATATATTTTTAAAACATGATCTAATTTTTCAAATATATTCTGCAGATGTGATGTGACCCAACAGAGGCTACGATAATATACTTTGCTACTTGTTAGTTTTCTAATTCTTCTGGTCAAAATGGATGAAACAAGATTAGATTAGAGATTAAAATATTACTACACATTTTTATAAACCCAATATAGATGTATGTTGTATAATTTTTGTCCACAATCTATCAAGAATTATGATACCATAATTATTTTGGTTTCCGTTACCAATCGCTTGCGTGAATCTACACTTTCAAATTACTACAATATCTAGAAATATAACTTATATAAGAATATATCCATAGTATACAATTGTGAAGATCTCAATATGTGTTAAATTATTGGAGCAATTTTATGGATGCCAATATGTTTTGAATTTTCAAAAAAAGGATATAGAGAAAATGTAAATATATTTATCCTTATACATATATATATATATTTTGTAAATATTATCCCTATACATACTTGTCAATTTCAGAAATATATAAATATAATAAATTGGAGGGAATCAAGAGAGTTATAAGAGGAATTTTATATGAATTATACAAACAAAAGAAACACACAAATTGGGGAAAAAGTACTTAAATCAATCAAGAATTTGGTTTAGAGATTTTTTTAAAAAAAACTGAGAAACAAAAGGTAAGCAAAATAAAGTATTGACCTCTATCAATTCGGATTTTGATTGTGTTACCGTTTGAAGCTGTTTTAGGATATAAACTAGATAAAAAGAATCATAAATTTCAAAATGACTAAAAATACAAATAAAAGGTAAAGATTCATTTCGAACAACAACTGTTCCTCGAGATTCTGCAAACTTTAGAAAGAACTCAATAGCCAAATAACATCATATGTTAAACTCATGTATGTAGTAGAGTTTAAAGGACATAGTCTTGTTTGCATATATAGAAGTTGGACCACATGTAAGTGGAGAGGTCACCAACTCAAGTCTTAGTTTGTGCGAAAAGGAAAGCAGGTGCAATCCAATATAAATTCTTGCCTAAAGCAAAACTAAACAAATAGAATATTACAAAACAATGCAAAAAAAGTTGCAACCAGGATACCTTGCATACAAGAAAAAACTATATAATCAATACACTACATAAACATTCTGGTTAGTTCGGTGTCCTTTAGACAGAGTCAGACCGTGGCATAAGGCATATAAATTATCATTTAGAGCCCACAAATATTATGACATGAAATTCTTTTGAGGTTATAGAATTTTGTAGTAATTAGAGCTTAAAATTTTTAGGACTTTTTAGTAATTATGACCAAAAATTTTAGAGTTTATATAATTCTTTAGTAATTAGAACTCAAAATTTTTATAGTTTCTTGATTTTTTTTAGTAAGACTAAAAATTTCTTTTTATATTATTGTTTTTTTGAGTATTAGAAATTTGGTGTTAGTTACAGTGTCAACTTCTCACTTTGCAAATTTTTTTATTTTAAAAAACTAATGAATAAAAATAGTTGCTATTATTAGAGAATATACTGATAAAAAAACAAAATTAATTTCGAGTAGGGTCTATGGTAACGTTGGACCGACTCTACTTTTAGATTATGTATATAATTTCGCACCTAAAACACAACTTTTCTCTGCTTTAGATCAGAATCGGCTCTGTCTAAAAGCTGTCTCTAGATTCGTAGAAACTAGGATTTTCATCCGAATTTTGCAATTAACTAAAAAAAAGTTGGACCAAAATTCTCCTTCGATCCAGAATGGGACGCTTAATTTATAAGAACCATATAAAAAAGATATACAGCTTCCTATTTTAGGAAAACTAGTAGCGTTTTGAGATTCTACAATTTGTAGTAAAGCAATATTACGAATTTAAACTTTTATTAAGAAAGGTATTGTTGGTATATTAGAGTTAGTCCACGTTCAAAATATGCTTCCATTGGTTTTGATTTATGGGCGATATTAGCTTGTGAAAACGAAAACATATATTTACATTTTCTTACAAAAGGTTCATTTCAGAAAAATTGGTAACAGATTATGCTAATGGTGCCTAATAGCTATGTTTAATTAGTAGCTTATGCATATTTCTAGATAGATGACTAGTAAATTTAGGGTTTTGGGAAGGGACTTTACGTTGTAAGAACACATTTGCATGTGTATAAGTATTATACATCTAAGCTCAAATTTATTACTCATAGGGTATGCTCATAATCCCATCAAACGTACGTAAAAATATGTAAACTCAAAAATGGTTCAAAATATAGGAGTATATATAATATCTTTTTATACTTATCGGTCAATAACCATTAATTTTTGTATGAAAGTTTGATGTATCTATAAGAAACCAAGTCGAATTTTGTTAGAATGTGATTGATATCCACATCGAAAGTTGGGATCATTCTAACCTAATATATATAAGTTAGGGGCCAATCCACTCATAACCAATTGGTTTTTAGTTGGAAGCCCATATAATCTATAATCTCCTACATATAATCAAAAATCTATAATCTCGTACACATAGTAAAAACATGCAAAATCTATAATCTCCTACATATAATCAAAAATGATGTTAAATATTATTTTTAGAAAGCTATAACTCACAAATTTGTAGAAAATAAGTTACTTTTTTCAAAACACGTGAAATCTATAAAATCACAAAAATATCAAAAATGACATAAAATATTATTTTTAGAAAGTTATAACCAACAAATTTGCAAAAAAATGAGTTAATTTGTAAAAAGATGCAAAATCTATAATCTCCTACAAGTAATAAAAAATGATGTGAAATATTATTTTTAGAAGACTATAACTCACAAATTTGTAGAAAACTGAGTTATTATTCCAAAACATGTGTAATATATAAAATCATAAAAATATCAAAATGACATAAAATATTATTTTTAGAAGGTTATAACCAACGAATTTGCAAGAAAATGAGTTATTTAGTAAAAACATGCAAAATCAATAATCTCCTACAAGATCAAAAATGATGTGAAATATTATTTTAAGAAGGCAATAACACAAAAATCTGTAAAAAATAATTAATTTTTCCAAAACATGTATAATTAATAAAATCATAAAAATATCAAAAATGAAATGAAATATTATTTTTAGAAGATTATAACCCACAAATTTTCAATAAAATGAGTTATTTAGTTAAAACTTGCAAAATAGATAATCTCCTACAAGTAATCAAAAATGATGCAAAATATTATTTTTAGAAGGCTATAACTCACAAATTTGTAGAAAAATGAGTTATTTTTCCGAAATATGTGAAATCTATAAAATCATAAAAATATCAAAAATGACATGAAATATTATTTTAGAAGGTTATAACCCACAAATTTGCAGAAAAATGAGTTATTTATTAAAAAGATGCAAAATCTATAACTTCTTTTAAGTAATCAAAAATGATGTCAAATGTTATTTTTAGAAGGATATAACTCACAAATTTGTAGAAAAATGAGTTATTATTCCCAAACATGTGAAATCTATAAAATCATAGAAATATCAAAAATGACATGAACTATTATTTTTAGAAGGTTCTAACCCACGAATTTGCAAGAAATTGAGTTATTTAGTAAAAACATGTAGAATCTATAATCTCCTATAAGTAATCAAAACTAATATGAAATGTTATTTTTAGAAAGTTATAACTCTCAAATTTGTAGCAACAATGTGTTATTTTTCCAAAACTTGTGAAATCTAAAAAATCATAAAAATATCAAAAATGAAATGATTTATTATTTTTAGAAGGTTATAACCCACGAATTTTCAAGAAAACGAGTTAGTTAGTAAAAACATGTGAAATCTATAATCTCTTACAAGTAATTAAAAATGACAAAATATTATTTTTTAGAAGGTTACAACCCACAAATTTGCAAGAAATTGAGTTATTTAGTAAAAACATGCAGAATCTATAATCTCCTATAAGTAATCAAAAATAATATGAAATGTTATTTTTAAAAGGCTATTAGAAAAGTGAGTTATTTTTCCAAAACATGTGAAATCTATAAAATCATAAAAATATCAAAAATGACACAAAATATTATTTTTAGAAGGTTATAACCTACAAATTTGCAAGAAAATGAGTTATTTAGTAAAAACATGCAAAATCTATAACTTCTTTCAAATAATTCAAAATGATGTGAAATGTTATTTTTAGAAGACTATAACTCACAAATTTGTAGAAAAATGAGTTATTTTTCCAAAACACTTAAAATCTATAAAATCATAAAAATATCAAAAATGACATGGAATATTATTTTATAGAAGGTTAAAACCAACAAATTTGCAAAGATGAGTTGAGTAGGAAAAACATGCAAAATCTATAATCTCCTACAAGTAATCAAAAATGATGTGAAATGTTATTTTTAGAAGTTTATAACTCACAGATTTATAGAAAATGAGTTATTTTGCAAAACATGTGAAATCTACAAAATCATAAAAGTATAAAAAATATAAAAAATAACATGAAATATTATTTTTAGAAGGATATAACCCACAAATTTGAAAGAAAATGAGTTATTTAGTAATAACATAAAATATTATTTTTAGAAGGCAATAACTCACAAATCCGTAAAAAAATAATTAATTTTTCCAAAACATGTATAATTAATAAAATTATAAAAATATCATAAATGAAATGAATTATTATTTTTAGAAGATTATAACCCACAAATTTTTAATAAAATGATTTATTTAGTTAAAACATGCAAAATAGATAATCTCCTACAAGTAATCAAAAATGATGTGAAATATTATTTTTAAAAGGCTATAAGTCACAAATTTGTAGAAAAATGAATTATTTTTCCTAAATATGTGAAACTATAAAATCATAAAAATATCAAAAATGACATGAAATATTATTCTTAAAAGGTTATAACTCACAAATTTGCTAGGAAAATGAGTTATTTATTAAAAACATGCAAAATCTATAATCTTTTATAAGTAATCAAAAATGATGTCAAAAGTTATTTTTAGAAGGCTATAACTCACAAATTTGTAGAAAAATGAGTTATTATTCCCAAACATGTGAAATATATAAAATCATAAAAATATCAAAATGACATGAACTATTATTTTTAGAAGGTTATAACCCAAGAATTTGTAAGAAGATGAGTTAATTAGTAAAAACATGAAAAATGTATAATCTCCTATAAGTAATCAAAAATGATGTGAAATGTTATTTTTAGAAGGCTACTCACAAAATTTGTAGCTACAATGAGTTATTTTCCCAAAACTTTTGAAATCTATAAAATCATAAAAATATCAAAATGACATGATTTGTTATTTTTAGAAGGTTATAACCCACAAATTTGCAAGAAAATGAATTAATTTTAGTAAAAACATGTGAAATCTATAATCTCTTAAAAGTAATTAAAAATGGCATGAAATATTATTTTTAGAAGGTTATAACCCACGATTTTGGAAGAAAATGAGTTATTTAGTAAAAACATGCAAAATTTATAACTTCTTACAAATAATCAAAAATGACATGAAATATTATTTTTAGAAGGTTATAACCCACGAATTTGGAAAAAATGAGTTATTTAGTAAAAACATGCAAAATCTATTATCTCTTACAAGTAATAAAAATGATGTGAAATATTATTTTTAGAAGGCTATAACTCACAAATTTGTAGAAAATGAGTTATTTTTCCAAAACATGTGAAATTTATAAAATCATAAAAATATCAAAAATGACCTGAGATATTATTTTTAGAAGGTTATAACCCACAAATTTGGAAGAAAATGAGTTATTTGGTTAAAACATGCAAACTCTATAATCTCCTACAAGTAATCAAAAATGATGTGAAATGTTATTATTAGAAGGGTATAGCTCACAAATTTGTAGAAAAATGAGTTATTTTTCCAAAACATGTAAAATCTATAAAATCATAAAAGTATCAAAAATGACATGAAATATTATTTTTAGAAGGTTATAATGCACGAATTTGCTGGAAAATAATTTATTTAGTGAAAACATGCAAAATCTATAATTTCTTACAAGTAATCAACAATGATGTGAAATGTTATTTTTAGAATGCTATTACTCTCAAATTTATAGAAAATGAGTTATTTTTTCAAAACATGTAAAATCTATAAAATCCTAAAAATATCAAAAATACCATGAAATATTATTTTTAGAAGGTTATAACCCATGAATTTGAAAGAAAATGAGTTATTTAGTAAAAACATGCAAACTCTATAATCCCCTACAAGTAATCAAAAATGATGTGAAATGCTATTTTTAGAAGGCTATAACTCACAAATTTATAGAAAATGGGTTATTTTTCCAAAACATGTAAAATCTATAATCATAAAAATATCAAAAATGACATGAAGTATTATTTATAGAAGGTTATAACCCACGAATTTGCAAGAAAGTTAGTTATTTAGTGAAAACATGCAAAATCAATTATCTATTACAAGTAATCAAAAATGATTTGAAATGTTACTTTTAGAAGGTTATAACTCACAAATTTGTAGAAAAATGAGTTATTTTTCCAAAACATGTAAAATCTATAAAAGCATAAAAATATCAAAAATGGCATGAGATATTATTTTTAGAAGGTTATAACTCACGAATTTGAAAGAAAATGAGTTATTTAGTAAAAACATGCAAACTCTATAATCTCCTACAAGTAATCAAAAATGGTGTGAAATGTTATTTCTAGAAGGCTATAACTCATAAATTTGTAGAAAAATGAGTTATTTTTCCAAAACATGTAAAATCTATAAAATCATAAAAATATCAAAAATGGCATGAGATATTATTTTTAGAAGGTTATAACTCACGAATTTGAAAGAAAATGAGTTATTTAGTAAAAACATGCAAACTCTATAATCTCCTACAAGTAATCAAAAATGGTGTGAAATGTTATTTCTAGAAGGCTATAACTCATAAATTTGTAGAAAAATGAGTTATTTTTCCAAAACATGTAAAATCTATAAAATCATAAAAATATCAAAAATGATGTGAAATATTATTTTTAGAAAGTTATACCCACGAATTTGGAAGAAAATGAGTTATTTAGTGAAAACATGCAAATTTTATAATCTCCTACAAGTAATCAAAAATGATGTGAAATGTCAAATTTGTAGAAAAATGAGTTATTTTTCCAAAACATGTAAAATATATAAAATCATAAAAATATCAAAAATGACATGAAATATTATTTTTAAAAGTTATAAACCACGAATTTGTAAGAAGATGAGTTATTTAGTAAAATCATCATAAATCTATAATTTTCTACAAGTAATCAAAAATGATGTAAAAGGTTATTTTTATAAGGTTATAACTCACAAATTTGTAGAAAATTGAGATATTTTTCTAAAATATGTAAAATCTATAATATTATAAAAATATCAAAAATGACATGCAATATTATTTTTAGAAGGTTATAACCCACGAATTTGCAAGAAGATGAGTTATTTATTAAAAACATCCTAAATCTATAATCTCCTACAAGTAATCAAAAATGATGTAAAATGTTATTTTTAGAAGGCTATAACTCACAAATTTGTAGAAAAATTAGTTATTTTTCCAAAATATATGAAATCTATAAAATCATAAAAATATCAAAAATGACCTGAAATATTATTTTTAGAAGGTTATAACCCACGAATTTGCAAAAAAATGAGTTATTTAGTAAAAACATACAAAATTTATAATTTCCTACAAGTAACCAGATGAACAAAGCTCATTATTCTCACTTAGCTATGTAAGTGAATACAAATTCTAGTTTCTAAGACTTAAATTTCTGATTTTTGGACTCTTAACTTAAAATTTCAACTCTTACTTTGTGTTTATATGTATAGGTTTATAAATGCTGGAGAGAAGAAAAAGTGTTAAAACAATGTGGATCCAAGTTTGACTGAAACAAGTGGAAAGTGATGAAATCATGAAATGCATTCATGTTGGTTTGTTGTGTGTTCAGGAGCATGCTGAGAGTAGACCAACAATAGCTTTTGTTGTTCTAATGCTCAATGCAAACTCTTATGCTTTACAGAGACCCTTGAAACCTGCATTTTACACAGGAGATGGAGAATCATTGCCTGGTGGCAATCAGACTGCGAGTTTGAATGATGTTACGACCACTGAGTTAGATCCTCGTTAACTAGTGTGTAAAGACACAACTGAAGATGTTCTATTGTCTTTGATTGTCGCTATATTTTTGGTTGTATTAGTATACAATTTCTTAAGCATGTGTTGCAGTTGGTGTTAGTTTATTAAGTTATCAAAAGCTGTATTTGTAATTAAAACATGTTTTGAATAGTTCTTCTTCTTCTTAGTCAAGGTTTGTGTGTTGGTTTGACAGAAACTAACCATTCTCATTCATAAAATTACTTTTACATTGAATCAGGCCAAAACTGATCTATTTCCCATCTCTCTGTTCTCTTTTTATACAATGTGATGATGTCCTGAACTATATAGAATTACAACTCCAATATCATCAGACCAGACAAATGGATAAACTGAGAAAAACATAATGAATGACTACTTCTGAATTCTGAATCATCTGTGAAGGGTTTGGTTAGCTGATGATTCAAGTACAAGATGTTAAAGATGAGGCTGATCCTCTTGGAATGGATCTCGACTCTCATCTGCCATTCAATCCAGAGATATAAACATTTTGGCTTCAGCAATCATCTGCTACGACTCCTTATCAATGTTGTTTGTTGCTTGAGTCTCTGAATTCACCGGTTCAGGGACTGAAGAATTGATCCGATTTGGTCTCCTGGAAGCTATCTCA
>OVBA01004710.1:0-22492 GCA_900406435.1 Lepidium aucheri
TACATAGCCATATATGGTTCATAGTGAATTAAGTATAGACAGGTACCCATATCATCTTCTTCACTTATAAGAGATTGCTTGATGGCTGACTGATAGTTCTCAGGCAGTTTAAGCAATACACTCTCTTCGAAATGCTTTGCCAAATCATCAGCACACCTATAAACGTTCAGAGATATATCTCAGTCTGACAACACAAGCCATTATTGTAAATTAAGTAAGAAAATGTACCTTGTAGCAAACACCTTCTCTTGCTCAGAAAGCCGTCTTTCAGCTTCTTCAGACTTGAGGTTGTGAAACATAAACTTCTCTATCTACAACATTCAAAAGAACACCAAAAGAGATGACATCAAAGCGAAGTATACTACGCAACATTCCTTTCCAAATATCACAAATCTCTTAAAAGGGAACACATTTGTACAAGAATTAACACTTATAATCAACGATTACATAAACTAACGCAGCAAATCTGAAACTGTGGCAATGGGAAAAAGCAAGATATAGAGATTGAGTAGAAAAAGAACAGACCTTGAGAAGCCTAACCCTGAGATATGATCTCAATAGAAACTGGGTTCTGTCTAAATCCATTTGATAAAGTGACACCACGAGAGGATCAGTGCCATTTTCGACATAATCTTCAATCGTTTCTTCCTGTTATTACAAAACTAATTAAACTGAAAAACTAACTCTTTCTACCGAAAAACATCGATTATTCTGAATTTTAAAGGTAAAATCGTGATGCACACAGTTTTAGGGTTTAAGAAGTTTTACCACCAATTCAATCTGTTCTTTGGCTCTTTCGACAAGAGCCCCCTCGTATTGAAGAATCTCCGGCGCCGCCTTCTCATTACGCCACGCCCTCTTCAATAGCTCAACGTCCGATGTCGAAATCAATGTTTCGAAATCTAACGATTCCGCTTCTGAATTCGACGCCATTATCCGCTTCCTCTCTCTCTCTCTCTCACTCTCTCACTCTCTCTNTCTCTCTCTCTCACTCTCTCTCTCTCTGAAAGTTTTTCCGATCAAATCAATTTGGTCGACTGCAGATTTCGCGCCAAATTGTCGAGGAAGAAGGACTTAGGGTTCATATTGAGCCTAGAGCAAATGTGTGGGCTTAATAGCCCATTTAGCTATATTTCTATTTTCAATGAAATAGAATTGTTAACCATACATAGCGATGGTTTAATTTGGTTTAGTAAAACCGTACATAATTTAATTTGGTTTAGCGTTGAATCCGCGTTAATTGAAATTCAACCGTTGATGGTTTGGTCGGGTTTAGTAAATTTCCTTATTTGGTCGTCCTTATAAATAGAAGAGCTTCACTTCTATATTTCCTTATATAAGTATCACTTCACGCGCAAAATCAACTCTCTTACAATCTCTCTGTGTTGTGTTGTGTCTGAAGAAACTAAAAAAATGGTGAAAAAAGGAGGCACGAAGAGGAAGATTCCGATAGAAAAGATAAAGAAGACTGAATCACTTAGGGTTACTTGCACTAAGAGACGTGAAGGACTATTTAGCAAAGCGGCTCAGCTTTGTCTTCTCTCCGGTTCTCAAATCGCTATTTTAGCCACTCCTCCTTCTACTGAATCCAACGTCTCTTTTTACTCTTTTGGTCACTCCTCAGTCGATAGTGTCGTCTCTGCGTTTCTCTCGGGACAAAGTCCTCTTCCTGTTCGTGTTGCGGAGAATGATAGAGAGATGAGGGAGGATGTTGGCGAATCCTTGGCTCGTAAGGATCTAGGGTTAGGGTTTTGGTGGGACGACGAGAAACTTCTTAGATCGGAGAATCCTGAAGAATTGAGGGAGGCGGTCGACTCAATGACAAAGCTTTTGAATTACGCTAAAAATTTACGTTCACGAGAAGTAACAGATAATCATTCTCATCATCAGGCTTTCGTTAACGATCACGAGGATGATGACTTGAAGACGAGCGATGACAAAACCCTAATTATTAGTGAAGAGAACAGTGAAGAGACTGATCAAATTAGAGAGATTTGTGGAAGTTTCTTATTACCAGGATCGTATTTAGGGTTTTAGGATCTTCAAATTATCGCTTTTTTGACATGTTTATGTTTATGTGTGTATTAACTGGTTTGGTTAACTTTGACTAAAGACATGTATTTGTAGTGATTAATTGATCTAAACTGGTGCTATATTTAGTAGTTTCATGTCCAAAATCTACTCAGATTGAAAAAAACGAAATACATATTTAATCAACTTATCGTTTATCTTATCTGTATTAGCTTAGCATCTGGGTGCCTAAGTAAAGTCTAGCTTTCCTTTTTAATGCAGTTATGAGATTCTTCCAGAGATTGCTTGATTGTGTGTAATCCTGATGGCTCAATATTTAACTTCTAGCATTCTCTTGCTCGAACGGAAATATGTTAGTCTCCGACGACGACTGCTTATTCTGGTTGCCGGAAGTTTCCCCTATGTGTCTATACCAAATAAAATACAAACATTCATAAGAAGAAGATACATTATGTATCCAAATCAAGCGAATTCACCAGATATACCTCTTTAGCGGATGTCGTAACCAGATATTGTCCGGGATACAACCAGTGATTGTTCTTGTTGTTAAAACATTGTCGGTTAACAGCTGGGCATTGTCCTGGTCCAGAAGATAGAATCACCTTTCTAAGTTTGAACAAAAATGACTGTAAGAAGGAAAACAGAAGAGGGATTGAGGTTTTACTTACCTTTGGTTTCTGTGTGTTCTTGTGAGCATAATGTTCGCTTCTGCTCTCGTGTACGAGAAGAAATACACATTTGCAAGTGAAGAACAGAAGCAAAGTAGTTAGAGAGAATACCACGAGTGACTCCACCACAACCATAGATCCTATAACTGCGACCAAGTGACAACATCAGAACTTAGCCAAGTTTCGAGATTGGTTTCAGATATGAGAAACCAATATTTGGTTTAAAGAAAAACCATTTTAGCACTCTTCTAACTCCTTATTATGTACGTTCAAATATGCATGTAAAATAAATCAGATCAAACCAAAATTGAACCGGATATAAAATCAAGGAACCAAAAAACAAACCAAGTCAAAATGAGACCGAATCGAAGTGAAAGCGAACCAAAATCAAACCATTGTCTTTTGGTCATGTAAACCAAACCGAATGGAAATCAGTCGACGTACCGTGAGCTGCAAGGGAACTCAAAGGTCTCTTTCTGATAAGATTTACTCGAGCTTTCGCATGTAGAGGCAGTGAGATTCTCTCAGTGCAATCGAGGAAGCACCCATAATTCCCCATGTCACTCATTTTCAGAGTCAAGACCGCACCATTCTCTCCTCCCTACACGATATTTGCGATGATGACACCAAGAACCACAATCATTTAATTGAAAGATAGATTTTGAGTTTACCTGATGGAGCAGCTGTTGCATGAGGTCGTTGCATTGCTTTATAGTACCACGAAATCTGATCCCACTGGCTTTGACATTTACGTGTTTAGAAATGGCGGCGTAAGTCTGAATTGGCTGCCATTGGAACATGTTTTTAAACTTTAGCTCTGTTGAGTTTATAAGCTCCGCCGGTAAGTTCGTCAGCAAAAACCCATCAGTTACTTCCACAGAAAACGTTACTACGAATTGAGATTCACCGCCTGAAATGTTGCTTTCATTCTGTCAAAACAAAAAAATTCGTTGCTAAATGACAGATAGTGAATTTATGTTCTTTAACATTACCGGGAAAATTAGCAAGATCTGGATCTCCAACTGAGAAATTAAACTTGTCTCTTTGTTTTTGAAAGACAAGCGATTCACTCCCATTACTCTCCAACATTATAAATCGAGGAACATCAATAAACGGTGGATCGTTTACTGGTTCAACAAAAACGGGAACATCCAGATGATTGATCCCATTCTTGTTACTTGTGGACAGCCGAAGAGAATCAACACCAGCAAAATTCTCGTTTCTGAGACAGAACAGAGGCAAGGAAAAAGGTTACAAATTATAAATGTGAGTGAAAATCTAACATTCGAGTATTTGTGATTCTAAATATGTATATGTACCCTAGATATTGAATCGACTGAAGAGCGGGATTGATAACTCCTATCTGTCCTTGTAAGATTAAGAGCCTTCCATCTTCACCACCGTTGCTAACTGAGAGTCTTCCACTAGCAGGCCGTCTAAATTGCATCAGCATCGGAGACAGGATGACTGATCCTGAATGTGCTTGTACAGTTACTGAAATGTTCTCCAGTAGGTCTGAGTAGCTAATCTCCAGCCCAGAAAATCCACTGTAACATACACCAACAGGATTACTATAACTAAAGATGAAAATTGAGGTAAACTTATCTAAGCAAAAGTAAAAACAAAATGAAGAATACTTGCCCGGATCTAGGACTGATTAGATCTTCAGTTGCTTGCAATCCGCCAGAAAAAGAGACAAACTGAGGAGGAGCAGTAAGAATACAGATGTATACTGTAGCGGCGGCTAAGTTTCCATTGATATCAATTATTGTATAAAGAAAGGAGTCATTTCCCGAATAATCCTTGAATGGCGTGTATCTAAGGAGGTTTCCATCCCTCAGAAGAGAACCATGACCTGGCTATCCAAATTCAGTAGAAAACAAGCAATTTAGAGGCAAGAGAGTTTCCAACTGTCGAATGTATTAACTATCTGAAAATCATAAAAGAAATGACATTTTCATTCCTCACATGTGAAAAACTGAGAACACTCGCATTGTCACCAGCATAATAGTCATTTTCCAGTGAATTGAAAGAAATTGACTCATCTTCCCACACGTTGACTAGATCATCGTAGGCTCTTGGAAAGTATTCACCTAATCATGGCAGAATCTCAAAAAGAAATTTAAAATTTTCTAAACTAATGAAAAAGAGATTAATTAATAATGGTGAAAGAAGATAAGGGACCTACTGCCATACACATTTACGTCAAAGGGGCAAGGTTGGATATGTTTATCGTCAAAGGATATGCACATTCGGTAAGTACCGACCTCCATGGCTAGATAGCTACCCGTATATGTCCCATCATTGTTATCGACAAAGTTCCACGTAGTGACACTTGATGCGTTAGCCGAGGTGATTTCCAATTTTAACCGAGATGACAGTGAAGACACAGGATTGTAGAAGCTGTCCAAGAGAAGCACCACAATGTCATTCTTGATTTGCTTTGGCACTTTCGGATTGAATTGGGTTACACTACACGATGCCACGTTCACCTCACCTGAGAGATACAAGATTACAGATTACTACCGAGAAGCACGAATATTTACACATGGAGTATCTAGTAGTCTAAACGACGATACAGAGTTTTATACCTGCATATACTTCCTTGATAAAAGGTTGGCCTCCATTGAGGACTATGTTTCCTGCTGATATGAAGATTCTGTAAGTTCCAGTCCTTTTTGGAATATAAGTTATGTCAAAAGTACTCGCTTGAGTCGCTATGCTGCCTGAAGCCTGCAAGAAGGAAACTCCCTCAAGTCTCTAGGCTTAATCAAAGTCTGCATAACTACATATGAAGATAATCTTCTTACCCTTCCGGCATGTTTCTCATACAAGAGAGGAACAGTTTTGTAACTTGACCCAGTCCCTATTAAATTATTCGCTTATATGAGCCACAAGTGGAGACATCAACCAACAACTAAAACAAGAAAATTAGGAAAATTTGTTTGTACCATTGAGGGTCTCTCTTGGCTGTATAGTTGGCAAAATAAATAAGGAATCAGCCTCATGTACGATTCTGACCTGAAGTATTTCCACTTGGATCAGTGAGGGATAACCATAAGCATCTTTCAAGTAAATGGAGAAGGTAAGAGATTCCCCAGCAATAGAAGCATTGATCCCTGAACCATTTACTATACTTCTTAATCCATCACAGTAACCTGTCAAGACAAAAAAACATGAGCATGAGTCCTGCATAGAACATTCACCAAAGAGCAGAAGTAGCATCATGCCAGTGGAGTAGTTCTGGCAAACACTAACCTATATATACCGTATACTCATATGGCGTACCAGAAATGCTTTTATTGTGCTCCATATCAGAAAGAGTTAGTAAGTAATTTCCTGGTTCTGACAGGCTGAAGGACATCAACTGGGTCCCTGGCTCTATATACTTAAAATCAAAATCTGCTACAGGTATGGACAAACCAGTCTCTTTTTCCACCACATCAGCATCAAATTCATAAGATCCAGAAACGAGGTTACTGAATTGGTCCTTCTGGTGTAACAGGATCTCCATTTTGGAAGATATTTGCCATGTGTTTAGCTCTGACTTCCATGTGCTCACGCATTTGGAAACATCCAAAGGTCCTGCACAAAACAAAAAAATATGGAAAACAAAATGCTCAGCTTAAAATCCACACAATTGAAGACATTAAGAAACTGAAAAATGGAACAAAACCCAATCACCTGAATTCACCTCAAGAGGTAAGGAAATACCATTCAGTGTTTGGCTCTCCTTCTCCACAAGCAGTAAAAACTTTCCGGCAGTCACAAGAACAAACTCAACGGAAACATAACCAGAATCCATCCACTTAATGTGTGTGATATTGAGATTGCTAGCGATTGAACCATTTTCACTAAGAAGAGTCAACGAAAACCCCTGCAACTCCATTGCCTTCCCGGAAAACGAAATGTTATTCCCAAATGCATCCTTAGGAAGAATCAAGATCGACGCGTTCGTCCCGGCTTCAAACGTATTTGTAAGACCCATCCAAGTAACAACACAAACAGATGGGTACATTACCCCTTCAGAACAAAATCATAAGTCGTTTTTTAGTATTAAAGCAGAGCAGCTGATGAACATCAAAAATACCCAGAATCTCGATTTCAGAAAAACCGAACCTGGTTCGACTACAAAATGGAGCGACGAATCGAGTACTTCAAAATTCTCGTCAGCAATAATGATGTTGAAAGTCCCAACCATGATTGGAGTAAAAAAAATCTTCCAATTGCTAAGATCCACACCAAGATCCAACGAAACCCCAGAAATGTACGAACTATTACCAGTTTTCCCGTTGACAGTAATTGTAGGCATAAATGCTCTCTGGCCTAATGATGCGTTCACTTGGTTTTCGAAATTTCCCAGAACTTTGATCATAATCACCGCAATTTCTCCAGTTTCAAAGTTGTTCTTATCATCTGACCAACTGAAAGCAAATTTCGGGAGCCCATATTCATCTAAGAAAACAAAAAAACTTTACAAATCAACCATACCTTCCCGTCGAGTATAATAACAGTGGAGAGAAAAAGTACACAGAGAAGAACCTGTGGATTGGGAATATGAGGCTGCACTGAAGACGAAAAAGAGAGCAAGCAGTGAAGAGAATTTGGTCGCCATGATAGCGAAGAAACTGTTTCGTAAGATTTTGTGAAGAAAGCGCCAACTGCTGTGATTTTTGGGGGTTTGAAATACTTCTCTTTTTGAATAATTTTTTAAATCGATTGATTTTATTTTTGCGGTTCAAGACGGTTTGAACCGATTAATGTGTTTTTTCTAAAACAGAAAACGACGTGCAGTGCACACCAACAGCTATCAAACAACAAGGCATGCGACTGTCAAACTATTAGAAATCCAAAGGGTTTATCAATTTATAAGTTATACATAGAATTTCAATTATAAATCTGGAAGTTATATGTCCAAAAGATGTGATATGAATGTAGAATCTGCCAAATATATGCTATATCTCCCAACTACATTGACCAAAAACTCATATCTGTAAATTATTATATATTTTATTTACCTTAGGATTTTCTCTTCAAGTCTAACATACTCTAAAATTGTTTTTTTAACTTCACTTTTCCTTGTAAAGAAAATTGTTTATTTTCACATAACTATTTTTCTTGTTTAGTTTTTTGTTGGTTCTTTATATGATAATTCAAAATAAATCTCACGTACTGATAAATCATAAATTTTTTCTTCAACAATATAAAAATACCAGAAGCAAAAATTCATATTTGTGTAGATGTACAAGACAATGTATTTTTGTTTCGCATAGTAATTAGATCAAACTTGAATGTATTAATGTCCTAAGTTTGTCTCTTTACCACTCGACTACAAGGTTTGGAGCAAATTTGGCGTTTAGTTTTTGATTTTCATATATCTTTTATTAGCTTCTAATCCTTAAATAATCTATATATCTGTTGACTGAAGCAAATTTCTATATGTGTTATGAACTTCTAATATGTTTATATTAAACATATTATTTTAAGGAAAAAATATATATATATATTCATGATATTAAAAGAGTTATTTGACACATATTTTGACCCATATTGAAAGCATATCCTCGAGCTTATGAGTGAGGCCAATATCCATGTGTTTACAAAGCATTAGTCATATTCCTAACCACTAATTGAAGTGAATTAGATCTCTTTTTTTGTTAAAGATTTTGTGAACCAGATTTCTAACAAACTCATAATTGTTTCTTCTGTTGTTATAAAAACTCATAATTGTTGTGTCAAGTTTACGCTTAAGGCTTTAATTTGTTATTACAAACCGTATAATTGACAAGATCAGTGATCAGAGTTGAGACTGATTCTGATTCAAACTTAACAAAATTTAATTCTATCAATAAGAATTGTTGTATAGATACAACAAATTGGTCGAACAAAACTGTTCATGTAGTTCGAAGTGTTGTGGTCGGTTGGCAAGAGACGAGTCTGGAATGTTTTTATGTCGTATGTTTGATTTCTCCGACACTAATTAACTCACAATTATTTCAAACACCTTTACACGGATATGAATATATCTAATGGTCTATTTGAATATTCGAATAGAAGATTTATCTGTAGGCTATTCCTCTTCAAGAAAATAATCTAGCTTTTTTCATAAAATTTGGAAAAAAAGAACTGTTTAGGTAGAAAAAAACAGTGAAACATATGAAATGACACGTGTTAACAAGGCATGACATGGCCCGAGTAAAATGTAATGAATTTTGAGGTGAAAAAATAGTAAAACCTCAAAAAGGTTTTAGTTTTAATATTTGTTATCAATAAAGGAAACAAAACATGATATTTCTCTCGTCTTATCTCCTCCTACCTATCTTCTTTGGGCTCACTTTCACTTCACCAAATATATTTTAACTTATTTTTATTATTTTATTACATAACCACAAACATCTCGCACTTAAACTTAAACTAATGTTTGAAACTAACAAAAATCCGGATTTTTTTAGTCACACCATTTATAAAAAACACATATCTTTCTTATATTATATACGGTGAACAATAATTAGATCGTCATAGTTCAAAACTCATATTCTAAAAGAAATTAAATTTGTTCTAATCTTCAACATTTTACATGTAGTACGGAGGATTCAAATATCTTATATGAGAACCATTAGCTTGGTCTTTTAAACTGTTACATTTAGAAGAACTCAGCAAACCAACATTTTGAAAATGAAAAAATTCGAACCCTACCAAAATAAATTCTTGACCAGCTAATATATTTTATATTAACCATTAATCTTTGTTAGTTAATGCATACATATCAATGCATTTCTTTATTTTGTTTTGATAGCCTTGATGCAAAATCCTGTATAATTTTATGTGGGTCTAAAACTATACCATTGATAATTCCTTAAACGAAATAAATCATTATTCCTAGAAAAGGTTGAACACATGCTACAATCATGAATTATATGGTATATAAGTCTTGTTAAATTCTCTAATCACAACAACGTAGTAAGTTTCAAATATAAGAAATATCTAGAAACATACTTTCACGAACATAGTATATCTAATGCTAACGTCACTTAAAAAATATACGTATAAATGATATTATATAAAATTATTTATTAACAAATGATATACTATATGTGATTTAACATCATTTATAACAATAACACTATTTTGCTTTTTTAATAATTGAATGACACATCAAGCATAGTATGATGAAAGTAATTGCATCAATTACTTAAATTGACACTAACTATTTGAGTGACCACTTTTTAGAATTATTTTTTCAAGTGATGTAAATAGCAGTTATATCAATTAAAACTGATGCAAACATATAAAATAAATGATATTATACGTGTAATTTTTTATAGTGCGTAATTCTGTTTATAGATCTATTACACGATCTTAATGATAGTATACAATGTAAACATCAGTTTGGATTGAAATGAATGAAAATGAGAAATATATATGTCTATTCAAAGTCTCTATAAATCGCAATCAAGAGCTTAAAGATATAGTTGTTGTGAAAGATAATTAAGGTGAAGAATAAAAAAGAGAAGTAACAAGGACACTATATGATGCCTATTTTGGTATGGGTACACATTCACATGCTTGCACATGTGATCCGACCAATTAGCTCTTGTTTTCCATGTGGTTCGGTATCCATATATACACTCATCCACCCTATATATATATTCATGTCATGGTCATAGCCATCACATATATTGAAGTCTTCATCATCTAATCAATGAATCCAATATTTTCAATAGTGCAAAATCTTCAACGTTTTCTTTTCATAACTTTGTTAGATTATGGTTTCCAATATATGATATTTTCCAATCTAGGATATTTTTTACAAAATGATTCGGATTTTTACGATCCGATTTTTTTGATCTTTTAGTTCGTAGTTAAGGAGCTGTCGGACAATATAAATTATTGGGTATACGTCCAATACTCATTTGGTAAGAGTATCATTATCAAGGAGAGGTTCAAAATGTGTATCTTAGCAATATTTTAATCAAAAGTTTGTGCACAAATAAATTTTAATATTTGTAATAAAGATTGACCAATTAAAATGTGATACATGTAATGAGAGGTTCCTAATTTTTTTTGATAGTTTCTTATATAAGAAACGTTTATACTTCTCTCTCCCATTTTCTTATTTTTTTAATATTATAAAATCTTAGAAACCTCTCTAATAATCACCATTAAAAATGATCTAAACAAATTAGTATTTAAAAATTTTATGAGGCCTCGAACCTGGAACCTCAGCAAATTTACGTTGCGAGGTTCTGGTCCTATCATCTTATAACATTTTTGGTTTCATAAAGTATCACATTCCCTTCTTGTCTTATCAAGACACTTACATATGGAAACTTTTGAAACAATAATAGCAACGGATATGGTACTAAGAAACCAACCCTCCCAAATAAAATCTGTTAGTGTGGTAGACCTTCTTCACATTTGACAATAACTTGATCGACATTAGCTGAAATGACGGTTTTGCCCACCAAGTCATGAGCTTTCAAGGACTCTTTGTTCCAATCTGTGCTATAAACAACGGTCAAAATGGAGATTGCACAAGCAAGCTGTGCCCCAAGCAAACCATAGCATAGGCCCATGAAGCCTAAACCCCACACAAACGCTAATACAACAGCTACTGGTGCTCCAACTACATAAAAGGCGTAGAAATTAATTTTGGCCCCTACACGTGGCCTTGCACTGCCACGTAGGATTCCACAGCTAATGGTTTGAGGACAATTGGCAAGCTCACAAGCTCCTATCACTGGAAGAACCGCTGCAGTGAGCTTTAGGACGACTCCATCCGCCGTGAAAACTCTTCCCCAAGCTTCTTTTCCGATGGTGGTCCCCACAAACCCGAATATCGAAACGGCCATTGCCGCTCCCACCGCTACTGCAGCCGCTGTTCTTGCTTTCTCCGGCCGTCCTGCTCCTAACTCGTTGCTTACCCTTGTGGAAACCGCGGCTGAGAGAGCGGCCGGGATTGTATACATCAATGACGTCGTTTGGATCACGATGGAGGCCGCGGCTAGCGCCACCGTCGGGTCCGGGAGATATCCTGCAAGGACCGTCATGAACTCATACCACCACCATTCCAAACAAACAGCTATACAACTTGGGACGGCGAATTTGACAAGCGTTGACCATACTTCATCTTCACTAGAGTCTCTTGAAGCAGACTGCATCAAAGGTGTATCAAGACTAACAGACTTTGAGCTGGTTTCATCGTTGTCCTTGCTGTTTTCTAAGTAGATGTAGCAAAGAAGAAGCAACAAGGAGATGAAGTTGGAGAGAAAAGAAGAAATAGCTACTCCAGTGACACCAAGAGAGATATAAAACGTGAAGAAAGCTGTAATAGGAAGATGAAGAAGGACAGAGACGAACGTGCACCACATCAAAGGCCAAGTAGTTCCTTTACAACGTAAGTAAATACGTAAAGGATGAAGGAAGCTATTAGCTAAAAGATCAGGCAAAGAGAAAGAGCAATAGAGAGAAGCGACACGTGTAATTTCTTGTTGTTGACGAAGGATTAACATTAGACGCTGAAGGTTAAGCCAAAGGAAAGATATAGGAAGAGAAGCTAAGAGAAGAAGAATGATGGTTCGTTTGAGAGCTAAGGAAGCTAGAGAAGGGTTCTTAGAACCAATGGCTTGACCACATAGTGGTTCCATACCGGTAGCTAAACCAGCTAGAACGGAGTAACCGGTTATGTTGGTGAAACCAACGGCTAAGGCTCCTCCAGCTAGCTCGAGACTACCGAGACGGCCCATACACACGACTGATGTCATGTTCTTAAGGTAGTTTAGTAGACTCATTGCGGCCATTGGAAAACTTATGTCCCATATTCTCTTTAGCTCCTCCATAACCTTTAGAATTAAATGGAGAATGTTAAGTAATAAGAGAGAGATGATACTTGTAACAGAAACATTTTAGATAGAATTAAATACCTCGGGCATTGTCGAGTTGTACTTGTGTTGAAGATTTATGAGACTTGAATTTGCTTCGACCACCATTTTTAATGTTTGTTTTGATTGAGATGAGACATTTATTATGAAGAGAAGATGCCACTTTATAAAGAGTTATTCTTTATATATTTTTAAAAAAAATATGGAGTTATTTTCATAGAAAAAAATGGAGTTCCAAGTTTGGCATGGTGGGTATTTTCAAAATATCAATTTCATTATTTATTATCTATTTTTCTTTGTGTGGACCTTGTTGGTCTAATATATATATATATATATATATACAAGTAGAAATAATTAAGTACAAACTTAAATACGTATAGTACGAGAACAAAAAAAAATCAAAAAATTTGTATATGGAAATAAAGAATTTAACTGAAATCATAAATGATTTTATTATAATCACTCGAGGTAAATCTATTTGATATATTTACCTCAAAATCTCACTGTAATTATCAACCCAAAATCGACTTGAAAATCATGTATACCTTTTCTTTCTTGTTTTCGCTTTTTCCTTCTTATTTTAATTCCATCACTCCTTACAACATTTTACATCTTGTCTCTGCTTACGTGGAAATTTGATCATCATGACAACTAAAATAAACAATACACATTTGTTAATTTTCATATATAATAAAAAGAAAGTCAACACATGTTAGAGTTTGATGGACTGATCATCGGAAAATATCTCAATCCCAAATTTTCATAAAATAAGATAGATAAATTGTTAACGAAGCATAACAATTCATCTTGGAGTGAGTTAGGTGTTACAAAGAAACAAAATACAATACTTTTCATATACTAGTTTAGTGATAAATCATTGAACTATATTTTTTTTTTGGTACCAAGGATAAACCGGTGAAACCCAAAATTTTCCAGGAATAAAAATCTAAAAATATCATGTCAAATATATATTTTTTTAATATTGGATCGATAAGGTCCGATCCATAGCCTCAGACACACCATAAAATTCTTTTTTTAAGCTTCCATAATACAATGGGTAGGAATCGAACCCTGGTGTCAAGTCACTAGCTGAATCATTCTAACCACCTGAGATTTTCTATATTATACTAGTGGCAACTTTGCATCATCCAAATAAGTATAGAGTTGATTGACCTAAAAACTTTTTTTTTTTCAAAAGAGTTTTGTTTTTCCATTTAATTAATCTCACCAACTACACCTTGTTCAAACATAAATGATCGAAGGGTCTCTTTAGCGACTGAGTCAGTTTTAGAGTTGGTAGATCTAGAAACATACACAAACAAAATTAAATCAAAAGAGGAGAGAAGATTGGCAATGTCCTGAAGGATGCCATAGATCTCAGATATGTTCACGCCTTTGTTGATGGCTGTGATTAGATTAAGTGAATCGGATCAGACTTCAAGTTCTAAGATTCCGATTAATACAACTTTCTGCAAGCTTGCTCTCATTGCTATTGCTTCTGCCGTCAGAGGAGTTTCCACAAATTGATCGCTTCCTGCAAAGCTTTCAAATTGTTAATCTTGTTTGGTGAAGATGCAAGCAAAACCTGCAATTAGTGAGTCCATGTTCCACGCTGCATCTGTATTGCAGACTATTTGATCTGGGTTTGTATCAGCTTGTGTTTTCCTTATAGGAATCGCTTTTGGTGGTGCCAATTTCTGCGCAATTGCCCATCCCTTCGCTGCTTTAATCGCCATTGTAATCACCTCTATTTTTGTTTGGGTTCTGTTATTGAAGCACATATTGTTTCGTGATTTCCATAGGTACCAACAAATCTATCCCAATAATGGAGTCTCCTGAAGGCCTGTTGGTGGTAAGCAAGGCGTTGCTTTCATAATTTTCCATTTTCCTGCAACTGAGTCTGAGTAAAATCGATTTGGCTTATGACTCAAAGGAGCTATCTTCCAAACGTTATCTGCGAATTGAAAAGAGAAGAGCACATGGTAAATTGATTCTTCTTCTCCACATCTCTTGCAACGTGAATCCACTTCCACTTTTCTCATTCTTAGATTCTTTCCTACAGGGAGTGCTTCATGAAACACCTTACAGAGAAAGAACTGAATCGTAGGTGGTACTTTGATTGCCCAAACATCCTTTATCCAGTTGAAATGACTGTGATTCTGGTTTATCCACTGTTTCTCTGATTGTTCGAGAGCAGTGTAGTAGCCTGTTTTAACCGAGTAAGTTCCGTTTCTTTGTGGAAGCCAAATTCGTACATCTTTTGTGATGCATCTGCTCAACTTAATACAGTTGATTTCCTTGCTTAAATGGGGTAGAATCCTATTGATTTCTGTCTGGTTCCATGCTCTTTGTTCCTGGTTAATCAAATATGCCACTTTCATCTGTAGGTGTGCTTCCTCCACTAGTCCATACGATGTTGCTATCATGCCTGATGAGAGCCAGCTGTCATTCCACAATGAAATCTCCTCTCCATTGCCTACAGCCCAACTGACAGCAGCAGATCTCTTCCCATCATTATTCCTCTCCAAGCATGTGAACAAGAAGATGGTTGTTTGGCTTGTAGAAAACTCGACTCTTGACAGTATTTAGCTAAAAACATCTGACTTAGCAGAGAGTTTGGGTTTGTAAGTATTTTCCAACTTACTTTTGCTACTAGAACCACATTGAAAGACCTGATTTCTCGGAATCCTAAGCCTCCTCTTTCCTTTGATTGAATTAGGTTTCTCCATTATATCCAAGACATATTTCTTTTTTCAGGATTCTTATCCCACCAGAATCTTGTGAGCTCTGATTGTATTCTATTGCACAATGAAATTGGTAGTAGAAAGCATGTCATAGCATAGGTAGGCATTGAGCTAAGCACACTTTTAAGCATGATATTTTTCCCAGCTGATGATAGTAGCTTAGACGTCCAATTAATTCTTCTCTGGTGAATTTTTTCAACGACGCTGGTGAATATATCTCTTTTTCTTCTTCCAAAATGCTCAGGGAGTCCTAGATACTTTCCACATCCACCCGCTTGGCTAATTTGCAGAGTCTGTTTTATGAGCTTTTTCTGCGTTGGGTTCATCTTTCTTGAGAAGGTGACTGCAGATTTGTTCTTGTTTATTTGTTGACCCGACGCCAATTCATATTTTTGGATGATTTCTTTCAGGGTTCAAATGTTGCGGGAGTTTCCTTTACAAAAGAACATTGTATCGTCCGCAAAGAGAAGGTGGTTTATCCGCGGTCCACCTTTTGATACTCTTAACCCAGCCATGGTCTTGTTCTCCTGAGCTTTCCAACAGAGTCTTGATAACATTTCACTGCACAGAATAAAGATATAAGGAGACATAGGGTCTCCTTGCCTTATCCCTCTCGATGGTATGATCTATCATTTTGCCTCGTCATTGATTATTATTGAGTACTGCACTGTTTGAACACACTGTAGGATCCAATGTTCAAATCTCTCATGGAAACCCAATGCTTGCATAACTTCTTGGATGAAATTCCATTATAATCGATCGTATGCTTTAGTCATATCGGTCTTTACCACAACTGATCCATACTTTCTGGCCTGGGAGGTCTTAAGATAGTGCAAAATTTCATGTGTTATCAACACATTGTTTGAACTTGATATTCCTGGGAAAAATGCAGATTGGTTATTTGATATGATCTTGGGTAGTATATTCTTCAGCCTTTGTGAGAGAATCTTTGAAATGACCTTATATATGTAGTTGCACAAAGCTATAGGTCTATACTTCGATGCTTTCTTTAGGTTTTGTACTTTAGGGATTAATCGGATGTATGTAGCATTAAGAGCCGGGTCCATGTAGCCAATTCTGAAGAATTCTCTAACTTCATGTGAGCAGGTCCCACTGTGGCCCAATTTGCTTGGAAGAACGATGCGGAAAAACCGTTAGGCCCTGGGGCTTTATCCACATTAATGGAGTAGGCAGCTGTCTTGACTTCTCTATCTGTAATCTCGCTTATTAATCTAGAGTTGTCCTCATCTAAGATCATTCTTTCCATTGTTTTCGGTAACTATCTCAGAGCATGACGTCCCTAAAGAAGTGTACATATCTTGAAAATATGAGGTTATAACTTGTTCGATCTCTGTCTCTTTTACCACTTCCTTCCCATCTTTTCCTTCTAACACTGTGAAATGGTTTCTGATCTTTCTTGCTTTTGTGGTAGCATGAAAGAAAGAAGAGTTTTTGTCTCCTTGTTGTAACCACAGAATTCTGCTTCTTTGTCTCTAATATTCTTCTTCCTCTTCGTAAGCAGATTGTAAGTGTCTTGTGACTTCCTTTATTTTCCCTATTTCGTTGTGAGGACTTACCATTGTATTTTCAAGTTCTTTCTTGTAGGCTTCAATTTTTTCCCTACTGTTTTTGCCTTTTTCTTTACACCACTGGATTATTGCTGTTCTGGTTCTGTTTAGCCTACGCTGGATATACATATTTGATTTCTTGTTCCATGCTTGTGCCACAATTGCTTGGACCTCTTCATTATCTTTTAACCTTCTGTCAAATCTGAACATAGATTTTTTCTTCCTTTTTTCAGGTTCTAAGATAGTAAGCAAAGGTTTATGATCTGATTCTTCAAACCAAAGATACTCACTTCTACTTCTTGGATATAAATCAAACCATTTTTCCTCTGTTATTACCCTATCCAAGCGGTATCTCACTGTATAATTTTGTCTATTACCCCTCAAAGATAAGGAGTCTCCCGAATATGGTAAATCAATAATCCATTTTCGGAGACAAACGTTCGAAAATCCACAAAAGAACTCTCTGTTCTTCGATTTCCTCCTTTCTTTTCTTCATTAGATAGTATATCATTGACGTCCCCATTATCACCCAAGGTGCCGATCTAGTCTCTGTTGTTGCCGTTAACTCTGACCAGGTTTGTTTTCTTTTTACTTTGTCAGGGTTGCCATAAATGAACGTGGCATAGAATTCATTTTCTTCCAGCGTTATGTGAACGTTAATAAAGTCGTTTGATGCTGATTGCACTCTGAGACTTACTCTATCGCTCCACAGTAGTAAGAGTCCTCCTCTTCTATGTCCTTGTGGAGATACAACTTCTTTGTTTTTGAAATTCAATCCGGATGTCAAGAGGATTACTTTACTGTCAACGTTTTTCGTTTCCATTAGGAAAATTAGGTCTAGCTTATATTTAGAATTAATGTTCTTTAGACATCGAACTGTCAAGGGATTTCCCAAACCTTGATAGTTCCAACTCACCATTTTTAAGGAAGAGGACTGGCTGGATTCTGAAAATCCAAATTTTTTCTCTCCATTGGTGGAATGGGGTTGAATATCGGGATTGTCGTTGATGGATCCTTAGAACACCCTGCAGTGTAAGGCTCTGGTACCATTGAAGGTAGCTTTTGCTTTCTTGGGATATTTTTTTGCTCCTCTGTGTTTCTTGTTTTAACTCCTGTTGCCTTTCTTATAGGAGATGGTTTGGTTTGAGGAGTTCTTCTTTTCCGTGGACCTATTCCTCTAAAGAAGGAGGGGCTTATTGGTTTTTTTTTAGTGCTGCAGGTTGACTTGCCACACGCTTCTCAGGTTTGTTCTTGGAGGGACTGTTGTTGGCAGCCATTCTGGTTTCCTGTTGGCCCAGTCTCTATAGTGCTGGAATCCTTTCCCCATTAGTAATACCATCATAGGATTCTGGTCTCTGCCTTAGAGGGCTATTCTGTAGGACCATTAACTGAGTATTTTGGGCCTCCTTCTCCTCTGGGTTTTTCGTGTCTTGTTCAGCAAAGTTAATTCTCTATAGAGTAGGTACTCTCTCTGTACTCTCAGGGTTTGATGTGTAGTCAGAGCCTAGTCTTTTTAATGCTGAGTTTCGGGTGGCTCCCATTTGTTCATACGACGAAGCTTGGATTGATTTCTCTCCCGATTCATTTAGCAAAGATCTTGCCATTTTAACTACATTCCTTTCTAACTCTCCTAACCTCTCTGCTCTATCAAGCCTTTGTTGTCTAGCTGCACTTTCTGTTGGGTCAGCAATCATGACATATTGTTGCATATATTCCATGATCTTTCCCCTTGCTGCAGCTAGGACTTTTTGAGGTATGTCATTCTCCTCTCCCTCTTTTGAGTTTTCTGGTTTATTCTGAGAAGATCTTACAGATTTAGTTACTTTTGTTGTTTCTCTCGCTCCAATTGTTTGGCTATCATTCTTCTTTTCGAATCTTTGCCAAATCATCGTTGTTTTTTGTCTTTGCCTGATAGGTAGTGATTTGCCTGACCAGATTTGGCGTGCTGAGTGTTCACCTCTTCTCTATTTTATGTTCTCAGGGTAATTGTTCACTATTGTTTCTCTTTTCTGCTTGTTATCTTTAACCCTCCAGTCTTTTGATATTTGTTGGGACTGATCTTCTCTTTGTATTATCTCCAAACTCGAATTGTTGGCCTCAAGGTTATAGGGTTTGTCTTCTCTTTCAGGTGGTGTAGCCCCATAATTGCAGTTCTTTATATCATGGTCCAGCCTCTTACAATGATAGCAATGATTCCATAGCCTCTCATAAACCAGTTGGACTTTAACTTCAGCTCCGTTTGCAAATTCAACTATGGTCTTCATAATGAGAGGTTTCAAGCCGTTGACTTGTACTCGTATTCGAGCAGCTGTTGAGGAGATATCCACTGATTCTAGAACTCCTAAGCTTTGTCCTATACTTGTGAGGGTTTCCGAGCTCCACATATGAACAGGCAACCCTTGGACTCTAATCCATAATGGAATAAGGGCTGGGAATTCTGGATCAGTTGAGTCCTCCCATTTTTGCAATATCACCATCCACTTACCAAAATGATAAGGTCTGCTCTTCAACACATTATTCATGTCTTCTTCGTTTGAGAATTGAAATTGAAAAAAACCTTAACCCAGATCTGACCCTATTGCTCTTGTGGATGTGTTCCAAATGTTTGATAGTAAAGAGATAATGGACCATACTCGTTGTTGTTTAGCATTTGTGACTCTGCCAATGAGGGTGAGAGAGAGTCAGAGAGGGTTAGAGCATGCTTCTTTTTCATGCTTCTTTTTCAGTTCAATGCGACTCTACCAATGAGGGTCAGAACAATACTACAAATTTCGAAGAGGAATCGAAACTAAACTATAACGAATTTAGATCCTAAGATCGAGGTTATCATCCATATACCGAACCACTATTATTGCGATAAAAATGGAATTCGAGCGTAGGATCTTCTGTATGTTTTGTATAAGGAGGTACAAGGTACCACTAAATCACGTCTTTTGTCATTAAACTACATAATTTGGATAACTTTTTTTTGTTTTGAACCAAATATTACATTTATATATGCTTAAAAGAGATATTTCCTGTAAAAAAGACTTGCTAAAACGTGAAACAAAATGCTATTATGTGTATTATGTCAATATCCAAATCTTTTGCAAAAACTTATTGAAAAACACCACTAGGAATTATGCAATTACGAATAGGAGCCATATGTTTTTGCAGATGAAATTAACATCTTCCTACAGTTATATTTTTCATACACATGAATTAAGTAATCAACATCATATGCATGTGTATTGCATGTGTATAAGTAATCTCTTAAAATTGGAAAATATGAGCAGAAGGAAATTGTGTTAATCGTGGGCTAAATGAACTAACTGAAGAGGAAAAGCAAAACACAAGTAGTGAAAGAGAAGTACAATGAAGAGACAGAGTCGTGATGTTCCCAATACTAAGGAAACATATCATATCTCCTTTCTTCACTTATATCTTCTTCTTCTCTTCTTTTGATTTTCCCACACGTGCCTATTTTCTCTTACTTTCATCTCCACCGTTGATCTCGATGCTCTTTCATCTTCACGTAACATATGCAACAATAGACATTTGCCTAACCTATCTCTCTCTACACATCGTTTAGTTTTGTGATATGAGGTTTTCTTTAGTCCATGCAACAATACATGTTTGATGTGTAAACACTCGAAT
Organism: Lepidium aucheri; assembly: GCA_900406435.1. Lineage (NCBI taxonomy): Eukaryota > Viridiplantae > Streptophyta > Magnoliopsida > Brassicales > Brassicaceae > Lepidium > Lepidium aucheri. Next base: position 20,529 of record OVBA01004710.1, read on the forward strand.
CTTAGGGTTGTGAAAGGTGTCTCATGTTAATTAGGTACAATCCAATCGACTATCGCCTATCGGTATAGATTTGTGTACATTTGAGCCATTGGAGGATATTATATAAGAAGTTCCCTAAAATACATAATATGAATATGTAGATTTTTTTTTATAAATGATTTTCTATTAAAATATGGAAGTATTTTTGCATGGAATAACATAAATACAGACCCGGCTTATGGAGGAAACTAGGGAAGCACCAGCTTCGGCCCTCGAAAATATATGAAAATTTATTAGCCCCAAAATACAAAGTTGTTTCCTTTTTTTTTTTTTGTCAACATTGGATCGACAAGGCCCGATCCATAGCCTAAAACCCACCCTTAAAATCTCTTTTTTAAGCTAACATAATGCAGCAGATAGGTTTTTTGAATATTGATTAAGGCATGTGTTTGAATCACGACTACAACTTTTCATTCTTTATTTTTTTAACGGGAACAATCGAACAAGCAATTTAAACATACTTATTTACAGATTTATTATATAGTTAAAACAATTCAATTTGAAAACATGTTTAGTGAAGAAAAAAAGCAAACAAAAAACAAACCTAATCGAGATTTCTTCTTCCCATTGGCCATCGTTCTCTTTGGCTTTAATTAAAATAAAGCGGCCTCATTTTTTCCTTCGTTTCCAGCTTTCAAAAACTCAGATACTGTTCTGCATAGATTAACAAACAAAGAAAACTAACAGAAACGAAGAAAAGATATATAACACAAAAGGATACTAAGAAGCACAAGTTCAAGGCAAAGGCTATAGAACCAGTTGAGACACAGATTAAAACTAATAGGGAGTCGGTCAGAGCTAGCCAAGCTAAGCAACCTCAAAGCAAACAAACAAAGCCTCCAATTGAACCCATAAAACTCAAGATTAGCAAGCAACAGAATAGACCATATATAGAATCATCCCATGATTGACCTTCTCAACTGCCCCATTTACAATTAAAGTCTTCAATCCTAGACGAGGAGAACTGTATCCAAGCTCAATAGCATAATAATCCCACCTAAAAGGTTTTCACCTAGTTCTTCTTAGCCCTCATGTGTAGTTGGCTTGAGACAAAAGTAATCTATATATATAAAGTAGAATCATCCTCTTTTCTCATGAAACCACATTATCATCCACATCATCAATCCACCTTTTAAAATCTCTTAATTTGATTAAAAACATAATAAATTTGTACCACTAAATTTAAAACCATAACTGTAAATAAAATTATATACTCAATACTTCTTAATTTAAACCCTAATTAAAATAATAATAATAAATTTTAAACCATAATTTATAACAAATAATAAATTTAAGGATACATATACTAATTAAGTATTAAACATTTTAAAAATATTTGTAAATAAAAAATCTAATATGAAAACATTCATTTTATATTTGTGAATGTATCTTCCAATTTTTGTATCCACATATAGAAATTAAAATTTATTACAAATGTGTTTTCTATATGTGATTACAACTATAATATTTTTAACAATACCTCTAATTATGTATTATTTTTATTAAAAACTAAGTTTTTAAACAATATAGAAGTGAAAAAGTATTAGTCTCGATTTGATATTGAAGTGTTGAGAGTATTGACACTAAATTCATTTACTTAAGGAAATAAAATAAAAAATATTGAAATTAAATTCTATAGAAATTAAATTTAGTACTTAAAACAATTTAACCTCTATAATTAAACTTATTTTAATGATCTCTCATGATTAATATTTTCATAAAAACAAAGTAAAATTTAAGTCATTAAAATTATATTTACATACATTTAAATCTCTACATACTAAAATTGAAATTATATTTTTCCAAATTATGTATCCGCATATGATTAAAGTTGATGAAAAATGTGTTTTATAGTTGTTATTATATTTTCCCATATTTTGAATTTAGATTACAAAAACAAAACAATTGCAAAAATTTTGACAAAA
>OVBA01004711.1:0-22486 GCA_900406435.1 Lepidium aucheri
GAATTGGCTAGTATAAGTCTTTTCACGAACAGGTTTTCATTTGGTTTGTATTAAGGATTAGAGCATGAATGCATGATTCTTCATAAGGGATCATGAGTTATGCTCTTCTACTCTGCTTTTGAACAATTTAGGTTCTAGATTATGCTAAGCTTCGAACCTGATTATGTGTATGGTTCTAGTCTCCCGTAAACTATNACTATGTTTTTGGAAAATATTAATGAAAGCTGGTTCAGTTAAAAAAAATGTATGTATAATAATATTATTAATATGTACTTGTAGATTAACAAAACTGATATTTAATATAACTAATATAATTTTTAGTTTTTGAAAACTTGAAAGTTAATATCATTAGTNATTTTTGGAAAATATTAATGAAACCTGGTTCAGTTAAAAAAAAAAGAACATGACATGCATATTATCCCTACAAATAGATGCATGAACGAAATAGAAGTGTCAAGCGGGTTCTATGTTTGCAGGTTTTGTCCAATCCAGTCTGTGGTGGAGCAACCCGTTGTGGATTGCAGATTTAGCAAATTTTGTCCGCAGACTTGCGGATCAGTCTGCATGCTATATGTTAATTAATAAAAACAATACATAGAAATTTTGAATTCACATAGTTATTACAAGGTTTCTTATTATTAATGTTCTAAAAAACTGTATTTTAAAACCAAAAAATTTTAAAAAATATATTTTCAAAAAAAGATAATTAAAATTTTTTAGTTCGAACAGAAATTCAATATTTTGTATATTGTAAAACATAATAAAAATATTATTTAAAATTTGTCAATAGTTTTTTTTATAATCAAATATAGTAATTTCATGAAAACTTATATTCTATAAGATTTCTAAAGTTCTTACCATTTTATGGTTATCTTTTCAATAAAAAAAAAGTTTTTTCAATATGTTTAGTGTCAATATGAATTAGACTGTTATATACTTTTTTGTATGTATAAATGTTTTAAGTTTTTATTTTTACTTATTTTTGCTTAATATCATTTTTTCAAATATTTTTAAAACAAATAAATTCAAAATAAAATATTAAATATATAGTCTACGGATCGTTCTATTTATCAGCTAAATTTAGTAAGGTGATTTTGTATTTTATTTTATGGATCGCGGTCTTAATGGACCAGCCTACTACAATTACTAAAAAAAGTTGTCCAATGTAGAAAGCCCAAATAGGCACAGGCTAGCCTATTTAACACCCCTAAAACGAAAACAAAAAAGATAAGGATGTAGACGTGAACCAATATATATACTAATATAATTCCAACTCTATGGATTGTAGTATTGTTTTATAGAGATACTTTTGCCCACTTTTTACACTAGCGGTCGACAAAAAGATATAAATTGTCTTAATGATGATAACAAGTTTTTATGCTCAATTAATTCTAATGTATTAAGAAGTCCGTGCAGTACAAAATGTGCTAATCCAAACAATTAGGATGCATCATATCTATATAATTCAAGCCAAATAGATGAAATGATTATCTAACAACCTAAATAACATAATGAAAATGCAAACATAAGAAATTAAACAAGAGTTAAAACAAAACAGAATGAGAACTAGCAATTAAACAAGCAAACATAACACCAAGCAAAGAGCAATATAAGAATAAAAGGGTCTTTGAAGAGTGCGTATAATGGATCACAACTTCACTTAAATTACTAGGTTGTTTAACAAACTCAAATAGAGATAATCTCTAGACAGCAAATTTACAAGCTATTGAATCCGTTCTCATGGCAAACAAACTCAACTAGATTACAACCTGACCTAACTCTTCATTAGCGAATCATAATCAGGAAAAAATGAAAAAAAACTTGCTACAGTCAATTAACACCCTAAATAATCAATTTCTTGAATTATGAATGAAAATCTCTAGAAGTTGTTCATTAAGACATTTCATCAAGCACTTGGTATGTGCTGCAAGTCTAAACTCAGATTTCAAATGGCCAAGATGAAATATGCATTAAGAACATTAAATCAGAAGATATATAAACTATTCTAACCTTAAGCAACCTAGAAAATCTAAGATCCACTTCAATCTAACCTATTTCCTCGAGAGTTCTAATGGTTCTACTCTCAAATCATGGAAAAAATGCATAAACCCAAAAAATAAAATGAATAACATAATTTGAAAGAGCAGAAAGAGATGATAAGAATTTGGTAAAAATAAAAGCCAAATATTAAATATTAAATCACAAATCTGAATACAAAAAGAGAGAGAGTTTTTGGTTTTTCTACTAGAACAAAAGAGGCAAAAAACTTGTATAAAAGTTTCTGAGGGTTAACGGGGTTATTTATATCCTTTTTAATAAAAACTCTAAAAAGTCAACACAGAATAAAAAGTCAACAAAATAGTCTGGAAGTGTTCAACTCGACCATGTAGTCGAGTTGGGAAAATAATGAGTGATCTAGTCATCAATTTGACTGTTCTTGTTGAGCTGGTAGGTCGAGTTGGGTTAAGAGTTCTTCGGTGGTCAAGCTGGTATACTGAGATGAATCAACTAGGCCTTGACAGTGCAGTTGTGAGGTCGAGTTGAGTAAACTTTGCCTTGATGGTCAAGTTGGGTCAAGTGTGTCTTGATAGTAGAACTAGTAGGTCGAGTTGGGTCAACTATGCCTTGATAGTCAAGTTGGTAGGTCGAGTTTAATTAACTATGCCTTGACGGTGGAGTTGGATAAACGCTGCCTAAGTTTTTGCTTCCATTTAGCTTCAAAATACATCATTTTGCCAAGTCCTCCTATATCTTTTCTCCTCTGGTCCGGAATAGTCTCCAAAACTTCCAAATGTATGTGATAACAATTTGAAATGCAAAATGTATGCAATGCAAACACAAATTAAGCAAATAGAGCTAAAATGACTCTAAAATGATACAAACATTATGTGAATCAATGCAAAATAGATGGTAAATGACTCCTAAAAGTAGTTGAAATACACACATACCAACTCTCCCAAATTTAATTTTTGCTTGCATTCAAGCAAACAAACAAGAATAAGCAAGGAGAAGAGGCTGAAAACACAGTGAATATCTCACTTTAAACGAAAAACTCATCAGATTTATAATCGTAATCCATATATATACCCTTATATAGTGGAAAGACCTCTGTATACTTGCATCCAGGCTTAGCATCCAATCCGAAGATCTCTAATACCTAAGCTGGACTCTAAGGATACAAACCTGATCTCTTTTATAGTGGTCAGGGCATCAAAAGGGACTATCGATCAATAAACATGTGATTCAACTTCCTTGAACTTAACATGACTAATTCATTTAAGCACATTTTTTTTTCTTGTTTCGATTCAGTTTTTCATATGCCCAAGTTTTTAGGGTCCACAACCAACCTGAGGTCTGCTTCATGTACATTTTAAGGATCCACAAACTCAAGAGGGTTGCTTCATGTCCTGCTCTATGTGAGACACAAAAAACATACGGGTTTATGCACATTCTCCGTTCACTTGAGGTATCATCGAATGAGCTCAACTTGTAAGAAGATTCTCCTTTTTTCCTGTCAAGTTAAGCTCAAGGAAGGAAAAAATTCAATGCATTTCAAGACCCTAAATCAACAATTTAAGTTCAGTTAATAGGAATTAAATCAGATCATATTGAGACACAAATTACAAATTTCCTAGGCGAACAATTTACCTATCAGCTTTTTAGAAGGAAAAACAACAAGTCCAAGAGCTCACAATGGTCACTAGCTATCATCTTAATAAGAGTGCTCATCTTTAGCAAGATAATTCCAAAAAAACACAAGTGCAAATGCATCAATCCAAGATAAAATACAACTAGACTCAACCCTAGGTGAATGCAAACTACATGAACACTCTGTTATTGTGGCATCTCAAAAAATTTAGGACTTTTATGGGTTTTCAATGCCATAAATGATATGCTATGCATGCAGACTCAAGTGCAAAAATTTGAAACTAAGAACACAAAAAATTGGTTAGAAACATCTAGAACCCTCCACCAAACTTATATTACAGAGTCCCTTATGTAGCACAAGTCAAAGGAGAATTCTAGATAAATAAAAATAATATGAATGATGCAATGATATTTACAGTGAAGAGATGAAGTTGGTACCTTATGGAGAACCAAGTAGAAAGCACTGGACGCATCTACACTCTCTTTGGCTTCATTGCTTTCTCAACTCGACGTGCCACTTGATGTATGAGGTCGAGTTGGGTTCTCGGGATTCAGTATGAGCTCAACTCGATGGGTTTACTTGGGTAAATGGTTTAGCTGGCGTGTCTTGGCAGAAAATGTGCTTGGCTTGCTCAACTTGATGTGAGAGGTTGAGTTGTGCATTCATCAGTGTAAATCCTTTGTTTACTGCTTGATTTGTGCTTATACTCCCTTCCTAGGCCTTGTTAACCACAAAAACAAAAATAAAATAAAAACTTAAAGCAATATATACAAGGATACCATCAGACTTCCTCCCAAGTGAGCTCGTTTACAGTCATTTAAGCTTGACTTCTCATACCCATTAGAATTAGGGTAGTTCAGAGAGAGGAATTGAAGTCCCCTTTGAAGTGGTTCCAACAACCACATATAGCTTAAATTTCTGCCCATTCACTGGAAGATCATCCCCTTCCTTGCTAACCAAAGTGATTGCTCCACAAGGCATAACCTCTTTGAAAGGTCATGACCAATCTGATCTGGGCTTTGTTGGGAAGAGGTGTTGTTTGAACTTAGCAAATGGCTTGGAGCGTTTGCTGCTCTTTGCCATGTCCTCAATTACTCCATCCACAAATTCATTGGGTTGGAGGATTATAGTAGGTCCAAGATCCAATTTAGGTAGCTTGCATAACTCTTGAGGAGGTGGCTGTGCAGATTCATTGCAAGCAAACAAAGATTCAAGGCTTTTCTCATCTACAATGTCTTCAAACATTGGGGTTTTTTTTGCAGTGATCCCTATCTTTTCCACTCTTAACCAATAAAATATGAGGAAGATCTTTCTTTGTAAGTGTCCTGAGAGGTTAGCATCCAATTGATATAATCCCTCAACTAAGAAGCTTTGTAGTTCTATAGTAGTCTTTCTCTTTGCATCGTTAACATTAAACTTCATTTTGAGGTCATTTCCAAGGTTTAGCTTAATTTTTTTATTCCTCACATCATTACTGCTCCAGTAGAGGCTAAGAAGGGTCTACCAAAGAGTAGTGGGTCTTGTGGCTCCTCATCCATGTCAAGTACGACAAAATCTATAGGTACCTCTTCATTCCCAATCTTAATAGGCAAATTTTTCAACAAACCATGGGGAAATCAAACTGACGTGTCAGCTAGAATCAAGATGAGCTTGCAAGACTAGTTGTTGGACTGTAGTCTATTAGCAACAGAGAGTGGTATTAGGCTGATTAAAGCTCCCAGATCACCAAGATATTTTCTGAAAGTTAAATGACCTAATGAGCATGGTAAAGTGAATGTCCTAGGGTCCTCTAGCTTTTTTGCGCTAATTTCCTTTGCAAGATATCATTAAAGTCATGAGTCTCTACTGGCATACTCTCTACCTCCGTAGTACTCTCCTTTATAGCTTCTATCAAGAACTACTGTTAAGGAGGTATATGAGTAAAAACATCTAGGATAGGTATATGCAATTCAATTTCTTTCATCTGGTTATCAAATAGAGCTTTATACTTCTCAACTAACTCCTTGAACCGTTCAGGAAAAGGTAGTGGAGGCTTGTATGGTGGGGGGGGGATAAAGCGTGGCTCCTTTTTGTTTGAAATAACAGGTTTTGGTGTTGGAGGAGACCCAACTCGACCTTTCACGTCAAGTGGGACAACGAGATGAACATCAGAGGTAGTGTTTTTTTTAGCTTTTCAGTGTTTTTTAGCTTTTCAGTGTTTTTTAGCTTTTCAGTGTTTTGGTAAACCTTCGCTTCTTGAATTCATTGTGCCCATCTATTTTGACATTTTCTGTTGGCGTAGACTGCTTATTGCCACTCCTTAAAGTGATGGACTAGGCAGTGTATTCTTTGGGATCTGAATGGCTTTTCCTGTTAGTTGCCCAGTAGGCTTCACCGAAGAAGAAACTTGCTGAATCTCCAAATTAATCTCATTACATCTGCACAAAGCTATGCTTTGTCTTTTGATGAGAACTGTCTTGTAAATCTGTACGGAACTATGTTCCATTGTTTTGTGAGAAGTTAATATCGTTATGTTTGCAGAAAGCTATGTTTTGTCTTTTGACGAGAATTGATCTTTTAAATTTGTACAGAATTATGTTCTGTCGTTTGGTGAGATTTCAATCTCAAAAGATCTATACAAAGCTCATGCCTTATCTTTTTCGTGAGAATTGGATTCCCGTTAATGCTACGAGAGGTTAGTCTCATAATGGTATATTGGTATAACTATTGTATAAATTTTCCGAGGTTGAGCTCGGTGAGTTCAGAACTCGGTTCTGGAGATAAGAATTAGTTCTTAGTCTAGAGATTTTCGAGATTGGACTCTGAAAATTAAGTTTTGCGAGATTGAGTTTGGAAAGTTTAGAACTCAACATTTGAGATAAGGAATACGTTTTAGTAGGAGATTCTCGAGGTTAGACTCGGTGAAGTTTCCGTGATTTGGACAAGTATTTCGAGGTTGGTTTTGGCAAGATTTAAAAACTCAGCTTCAAGATAAATTGCGTTTTTTTGTGAGAATTTATCTTGCTTTGCGATTTTGGAGGATATAGGGTGTAACCCATTTTTTTTTTAGATGCCGACTACGGTCAAATAATTTTTTTATACAGTTCTAGCTGGACTCGAAGGCTATCTATGTACCCCGAAGAGATCAAGCCAAGACGTAGTTTTTATTACAAAATCAATTAAGTAGATGGAGATGCGTTAAGTGACGCATCTAATTCGCCGAGATGGTGAGCCTTTAGTAGTAGTATCGCTTTAAGTTGATGGAGTTCCAACTTTGAGGAAAATTGGTACCCCTTCGACGCTAGCGATCTTGTAGACTATTGGCTTTACGACTTCAAAGATGATGTATGACCCTTCCCAATTTGTGCTGAGTTTCTTGGCATTGAGTTCAGCCGTGTTCTCGAATACTTTTTGAAGTACAAGGTCTTCAACTACAAAGTGTCGTCCGCGTACCTTCTTATTGTAGTACTTTGCAGCTTGTTGTTGATAATTTTGTACTCGAAGAAGTGCTTCGTCGTGTTCTTCATCTAAGTTGTCAATGTTATTTTCCATTGCATTATTGTTAGTGTCTTCATTCTTGAAAAGATGTTCTTGGCATAGAGTTGGCACAACTATCTTGCCTGGAGCCATTGCCTCCATTCTGTGAGAAAAAGAGAATGGAGTTTGTCAGGTCGATTGCCGAGGTGTGGTCCGATGTGACCATAATATGCCCTCCAACTCGGAAGCCCAATGTTCTTTCTTTTCAGAGAGTCGCTTCTATTTACTCATGGCCTCAGCCTGGCCATTTCCTTGTGGGTTTCGCATTGTTGATTTGCTTACGCAGATATTCCATATGGCACAAAACTTGGTGAATTTTTCCAAGATGAATTGATATTCGTTATTAGTTACGATCTCGTTGGTAGACCATATCGGCAGATGATATTCCTCCACATGAATTTGATCACGTCTTTATCCTTGATTTGAGAATAAGCTTTTGCTTCGACCCATTTTGAGAAGTAGTGGGTAATAACAAGCATGAATCTCTTTTGTTGCAATGACGGTAATGGCCCGACTATATCCATTGCCCATCGCATAAACAGATAAGGCATGATTGTCGATGTTAGCTCCTCGGTTAAAGCATGAATGATGTTGTCGTGTCCCTGGTACTTGTCACACTTAGCGGTGTAATAGGCACAATCTTTTGCCATAGTCAGCCAATAGTAGCCTAGTGTTCTTATCTTCTGAATGAGTGTTCTTCCACTGTTGTGGTTTCCTCCCGCTCCATCATGTGTCTTTTTAATGATCTCATTGAACTTATCACCAAGAACGGAAGTGAGTAGTACCCCGTTTATGTTTCTTTGGCAGAGTTTTTCGCCGACTTGGGCGTAAAAAGCACACTTGGCTTTTAATATGCGGGCTGCCCATCTATCTGCTAGCATTTAACTATCTAGAATGTATGCGAGGATCTCGTCTTGCTAATTTAACTTTGGTTTGTTGTTTTGTTTGGTGTCTGCCATCTCGGAATCTAATCCTTCTCGCACTTGAGACGAGTTCTAGATCTCCTTTTGTTAGACTTACACTTGGGTGATCTATACATTGTACTGGGATGATTGGCCTTTGGGTGGGATCTTTTGTGGACGCAAGAGCTGCTTGCGTATCGGCAGATGTGTTCTCGGACCTTGAGATTTTGTTGATCCTAAATCTCAAGTCTTTGGTCAATTCCTTAACCACATGAAGATAAGCTTCCATTCGATCATTCTTTGTGTCATTAAATCTTTTAACTTGGTTAACAAAAAGTTGGGAGTCGCAATAGCAATCAATATCGGTAGCTCTGACTTCCTTAGCCAGTTTAACTCCCGCAATTAGAGCATTGTACTTTGCCTTGTTGTTTGATGCTGGAAACGCAAGTCGGAATGACTGTTCTATGACTTCTCCTGTAGGGCTATCTAGTCAGATGCCTACTTCTGAGCCATGTTAAGATGAAGATCCATCCACATATATCTTCCATGTTTGATCTTTGGCCGATTCTAGAGGCTTTAGATCTGGAGATAGCTCTATTAAGAAATCAGCTAAGACTTGGAACTTCGCACTTGTACGTCCTTTAAACTCGATGTCATACACGCTCAATTTGAGTGCCGACTTTGTTAGTCTCCCTAACTGATTTTGACTATGAAGTATTGTCCGCCGTGGATGATTTGTTAATACTATAGCGGTATAAGACTGGAAGTAAGGTCGTAACTTCCTTGCTAAAGTAACTACCGCTAGTGCAAGCTTCTCTGTAGTCGAGTATCTATACTCAGATCCATCTAATGACTTGCTTATATATAAGAGCGGGTACTGAGTTCCTCTGTCATCTCGAACTAGTACACCACTAACTGCCAAATTTAAGACTGCGATATATAAATACAGTGGTTCTCTGTTTTCTGGTTTGGCGAGTATCAGCGATGTTTAAAGGCACTCTTTCAACTCAGAGAAGGTCTTTTCTCAGGTTTCGTCCCACTTGAACTCTTTGTTTCCATGCAACAAGTTGTAGAATAGAAGAAACTTGTCAGTTGAACACGATATGAAGTGGTTCAGAGCGGCTATTCGGCCCATTAGCCTTTGTACTTCTCGCTTATTCGTCAAAGAAGGCAATTCTTGGATGCATCCAAATCTGATTATATCCCGAGAAAACATCCATGAATGAAAGAAGTTTGTTTCAGCTGTTGCTTTGACAATTCGATCGATATTTGGTAATGGATAGCTGTCTTTTGGACAAGTTTTATTGAGATTAGTAAAGTCTAAATAGACTCACCATTTTCCACTATTCTTCAGAACGATTACCAGATTGGCTAGCCATTCACGATGTTGAACTTTGGTGTTAGATCTGATTTCAATCAGCTTTTAGTCTTCTTTAATTACGGGATTTGTTCTTTCTGGCCCAAGCTTTCTTCTCTTCTCTTTAATCGGCTTATATGTTGAGTCGATATTTAGCCTATGACTTGTGATTATTGGATTGATTCCAGGCATGTCACTTGGTGCCCATGCGAATGTCGTCACATTCTCTTCAAGGAGCCGGATCAGCTTCTCCTTGATTGGCTTGCTTAAGTCGATGCCGACGCTTACACATTTTGTTGGGTCGGACAAATCGATGTTGACGAGTTCAACGGTCGATTGATCTGGCTTCTCGGGAGTAGGTGGTTCAGTTAGTACCCTATTTCCTACTAATACAATTATCATGCATGATTTGTTCCTTAACTTAAGTCGGCGATGAAACAAGTTCTAGCCATCTTCTGATCTCCTTTGAGTGTATAAACTCCTTCTTTTATCGGGATTCTAACACATTGATAATAGCTTAAGGGCACAGCTTTCATCGTGTGTATCCAAGGTGTTCCTAGGATCATGTTGTAGATAGTGGCTTATCTACAACAAGCAGCTTGATCCATCTTGTAATTCCAGCAATTCTAACTGCTAGCTTCATCGTGCCAATCGCATTGATTGTGCTTCCATCAAATGCGGTCAAGGTCCTATCCATGGGTTTGAGCCGAACATCCGGCAGTACCATCTTATCCAAAGTCACTTTGAATATAAGATCTATTGAACTCCCAGTATCGATGAGAATTCATGAAACATCATAGTCGACAACTCGGAGTTTGACAACTATGGGGTCATTATGCGGTAAGCTGGCTCCTTTTACATCTTTGGCGGTGAAAGTGATGACCAAATCCATGACGTGCATGGTCTCCGTGATGGGCTCCTGGGTGACTAAGGCGACAACCTTTCGTTTTTACTTCTTGATTGAACGAATAGTGTCGCCATAAAACTACAATTCACCCATGATTACTCTGACAACAACATGTGAATCACCGGATCCATCATTTTTTCATACTGGCTTTTGCCGCTTAGTTGTTTCTGAGGTGTCATCCTTCGGATTTGCCGATTTGAAAACAGCTTCACATAGCTCAGCTTACTTCCGCTTTTGTGCTTTGTACCTCTGAGTTTCTTCTTCTGAAACCTCCAACTCTCCCTTGCTGAATTTATTGGTTAGGAATTCTTGCAGTTATTTTCACTTCGCGGTTGAATGACCTGTTTTTTGTGGAATCCACAGTACTCGTTCTGGTTGTAGGTGTTGTTGAATAGTTTATCACGGGTCTGCTACTCTCCCCAACTCAAAAAGTGGTTGCTGAGTTTGATTTCCCTTTATTGTGCTGTCTTGGCTTATAGTGCCCTTCTCTCGGCTTTTTAGTTACCGAATTTTACTGTGTATCTTGATTTTGCGAGACGATTTGTATTTTTTCTCTACATATTCTGCATGTGTCTATAAAAGGCATCAGAGATCGTATTGGGCCTGTTGACGAAAAGGTCCCGTTTAAGTGCCTCATCTGTAACCATTATAGTTCAGAGAGCTTCAATAGCCATGTCGTCACTAACTTTGGCTTTTGTCAAGATCTTTTTGAAGTGTCCAAGATAAACTTCGAAGGTTCGCCAAAGTCTTGCCTTAAGGATCTCAACTCAACAGTCGAGGTGTCCTGATTGATGAATAAGGCGTACTGCTTCATAAACAACTCAACAAGTTAGTTGTGGCTTTCGATTGACCCGACTGGTAGCTTGATGAACCATACCAAGGCATCTCCTGTCAAATTCTCTATGAAATGCTGGTAGTAAGCTGCGTGTTCATTGTCTATGGCGTAGTACATCATGTTCATCATGACATTGAAGGCACTCATAAATTCTACCGGATCTGAATTCCCATCATAGGAAGGGCATCGAAGCCACAATCCTCTGTTTAATGAGACTCTTCTCAGTCGTGGTGTGAATGGAGATTTCTGTGCATGAGCTAGTATCCTTCCTATCTCGGGTGCCGAGCTGGTAGCTTGATCGAATTTTGACCTTATGTCGTCCATCATCTTCAGTACAGTCGCCATGTCCAACATTGCTTGACCATGTTGTCCAGACGTGCTCGGTATGGTAGAATGATCTTGTCCCGAGGTGTTCACTAGTTTTGGACTCGGTAAATCTCTAGATAGTGTTCTTTGAACACTAGCTAATGCTTCCGTGCACGACCTATTAACCTGTGTAGTCGGGAGACTACTCTCATTCAAACGAGATTCGAGTCTATCAAATCTTTCAGTGTTTCTTCGATCAGAAGGTTCATGCTGTGCGATAATGTTTCTCACTAAGGTCCCAAGCATCGGTGATCCTGGTGGTGGTGGCGGAAGATCAGTATCTTCTCGAGTTTCCTGTTGGTTCTCATCCTAAGTTCGAGTTGAATTCAGGGTTAATCCATTTGTTAAATCGACGTGCTCTTGAGGGAGAGGTTCCCTCCTTTCCGTTGAGCTGATGGGGATTTCGCTTTCAACCATCTTCTTTCTCTCAGAGTTTATAGAGGCGGTTTATAGTTTATTGAGGCGGTTACATGTGTAGAAAATAAAGGAAGATTTACAAATCTGTTGAAAAGACTGAATCTGTTAAGATTCGTGCTAGATTTATTTGTGGAAATTTTCCATGTCGGAACAAGAAACTTTCCATTTATCGTTTGTTGATATGTCATCCGACTTCTCTTCAGGTTGGTAAAACCTTTTGAGACGAGATATTTTGCCGAGTCGAATATACTATCCGAGTTGAAGACTTAGTGCTTGCAACCGGATTGTTCTTTTATATTCGACCCATTATCTTCAGTAGACCGAAGTAGGATTTCAGATCCACCTCCAACATCGCATATCTTCTACCTTCGTATAGTTAGACTATATAAAATAAATAGACAACAGTAGTATACCCCTAGAATCAACGATATAGTAATATTCATAGATTTTTGATATATATAATACATAATGTTCTATTTTATTTTATATAGATATAATGTCTATTTTGTATAAGCATAAATAATGCATTATTTCTGAAAAAATCATCAATGTTATTAAAAAACTTATCAAACAAATAACCTGTCTCATTCGTAGTTTATGTTAAACAAGTCATATCTATGTTTCCATATTAATAATAAATCTACCATATAACAATTCTATATCTGCCAAGAAATAGGTAATTCAGTTAGCTTTCTCCTGATCTAGTTTGATACTAGGTGGTGGGTTCGAATTCTATCCAACTCCAATTATAAAATTTTGGTTATGGATCGAGTCTTGTCGATCTAGTTGTTATTGAAAAAAACAATCCTATATCTTGTATAATAATAAAGTTTTAATGTTGAAGAAAGGAAGGATTACTAAATATATATGAAATGTTAAACTATATCTATTTTTTAAATTTATTTCTTCATCTTTCTTCTCTCTTCCACCTAAATCTTATTATTTATTTATTTATTTATTTATTTATTAAGACAATTAACATTTAGGTTTAGCAAGAGCTGTGTAGTAGAATTTTAGGGTTTTATGTTAGATTCTTAATTAAATTATAATATATGGCTATTTGGCCAGTTCTCCCATATATGTAAATACTAGGATTATGTCTACATTAAAATACATGATTTGTTTGTTTTGATTGTTTTCTAAAGTTTTTATTTAGATTGTTAGATTGGTGTTGATATTTTGGAATATATTTTTTGACATACTATTTGAGAGGCTTCAAACCCGAACCGAAATCAGTCTGAATCAAAAGAAACAAATCCGACAAAATACCCAAATGGATCATAAATCTATGTAGCCAAAAAATGAACCAAAACTCAAACTGAAACCAAATCAAGAATCATTTTTTCTATTAATTTTAAATTTACTTCTAATTTTTAATAAAAGTACCGGAAACCCGAAATCAATACATACTGAACCAAACTCTATCCGAAAAACAAAAATATTTGAATTAGTCAAAACTCTAAATCATCTAAATAACGAATTACATGAACCGAACCTAACAAAACACCAGAATGTGTTCTAGATTTATTTACCTAAAAAATTAAATCGTAACCCAAATCATAACCAAATAAATATCTGAATTTTTAATCGATACAGTTTCATTCAATTTTAGCTTTTCAGATTTTTATTGATTTTGAATTTTAGCGTGGGATTTGATTATTTTTTTAACATGTATTCATTTGAATCTTAGATCCATGTTGATATTTTGAATATTATTTCCAAGAAGATGTTCTAGTGGTCCAAAACTCGAAACAAAATCAACCTAAACTAAAAGAATCTAATCTGAACCAAACCTGAGAAAACACTTCACAACTCCTAAACCTATATATTTTTTCAAAAAACTGAAACCAAACCCGATATGGAACCAACCAAGAACCAAATTTTAAAGTTTCTTTTATTAAATGTTTAAAAAATTTGTATTTTTATATAAAAATACTCTAACCCGAACTCGATCAATATCGTACCAAACTATATTCGAAAAATAAAATATCCAAATATGTCTTAAACCAAAATACCGAATTAGATGAACCAAATCTGACAAAATACCAGAATCCAACCCGCACCCGAACCATAATCAAATCAATAACCTAATTTGTAACCGAAATATTTTTTAAATTAAATTTTTGTTTTATATAAAATTTCGATTATTTTTTTATATATATAAAATTTAACAAAACCACCTTATCCTATTTTTAAGAGGTTATTATGAACCTTAGGTTAATTTAATCCTATAGTTTATAACATGATCAAAATGAAACTGTCTTCTACTTTAATATATAAGACTAGAATTCAACTCACGCTATAGTGTGGGATTTGATTGTTTTCTTAAACCCGTGTTCATTTGGTTCTTAAATCCGTGTTGATATTTTGAATATTACTTTTAGAATGATGTTTTAGTGGCCCAAAGCTCAAAACAAAATCAACCCAAACTGAAAGAATCTAATCTAAACCAAACCTAACAAAAAATTTTGTAAGTCCTAAACCTATACGTTTATAAAAAACTGAACCCAAACCCGATATGGAATCAATCGAGAACCAAATTTTAGAGTTTTTCTATTAAATCTTTTAAAATTTTGAGTTTTTATATAAAAATATTGGGATCCGAACTCAATCTATATCGTACCAAACTATATTCGAGAAATAAAATATCCGAATATGTCTCAAACCAAAATACCTAATTAGATGAACCGAATCCGACAAAATACCAGAATTCAACCCGAACACGAACTGGAATCAAATCAATAACTGAATTTGTAACCGAAATGTTTTTTATATTAAATATTAGTTTTTTTAAAAAAAAATTCTAATTAAATTTGGTTTTTTTATTTAAAAATTTGTAACAAAACCACCTTATTCAATTTTTAAAGGTGGTTATGAACCTTAATTTAATTTTATTCTTTAGTTTATAATACGATCAAAATAAAAGTGTCTCCCGCTTTAATATACAAGATGATGCATATAAAACCCCTCTAAAAGCACATACAAACACTATATTATTAGTTTATAGTCTTTGAGCATGCTATAGTAGATGTATATTAGGATAAATATATCAACTTAGTAATGATAATTGTTATTAGTAGATTTCGAGTAATTTTCTTTCTCGAAGAATCTAAATATAAATTGTTACATATCAACAACAATTATATCACAAGCGAATATATCGAAACTAAAATATTATACTGATATGTAATTCAACTAAGAATACACGGTAAAAGAACTACTATATATTTAAATAGTTCCTTTGATTATATATACGGACCAATGAAGTTAAATGTTCGAGATGGACCGTACTTTTATACTTCGGTTCATTTGACTTCAAGGATCCGCAACGGCTCTTGGCTGGCTCAGCCCACAACGAAGATAGATGTTATGAAGACTTGTTTTAGAGCACGAGAAGACCACCTCAACAGATCTATGTAGAAGATTATCTTGGCATAGAATCATCTCGATCAAAGTCCACGTCAGCTAACCTATAAAGCATTAAATACGTTACAGAGTTGTTCAACTATTCTGTGATTTTGCCGAGTTGCTCTACAAGAATTTAATGCTGTAGGTGGATATTACAACTACCAAGTAGCTCGACGACCATGTCAATAGCGATGATGACTAAGCCACTAGCCTTACAAACTACCAATCTAGATCATTATTAGCCGATTTGACACCAGGGGAGTTTGCCCTAACCATTCTTACTACTAAAGGATATCTTCAGCATGCCGAGCTGAAGATCTGATAATCGTTTTCTCTCTAAAATACTTTACTTTTTGTATCACTTTGTCTCCCTAATCGAGCATCTAATCTCTCTTATAACCTCTTATCCTTTTCGACTAATATAATCGATTATGCTAATCCTACCACATACAGTAAGTGACGTTTGTGGAGACCTAGTTTTACTCAACGCAATGATAAACGTGATCCACCAGACGTAAATAATGAACCAGCACAAGCCTTTGGTGATTCCCCCAAAGAATTCACAGATGATTCCATAGCAACGAATCGTAGCGGCTGACGCTACATCATCCCATGTTCAAGCTCCCAACATCAGTCTAGAGTCAGAGCGCAAAAAATACCAAGTTCAATACCCTTGTAGTTCCTTAGATTCGTTTCAACTCCTCATGGATTGAGATACGGAACTCTGCCAGCTCTTCATAGAACATGTGTGGAGCCCCAATACAAAGAACAAAGAGACCATTAAGCGCCTCGAGGATCTGGCCATGGCTCAAACAGTATGTCAGGAGCAGATAGTATACTTCCAAGTCATCTAGAAGCCAGCTCAGCACAACCGCACACTGTTTTGGGAATACCCAATACCCCAGTTAGTCGATGACTGTACCATGCTAAAATAACCAATCTCCTCCCTCTAGCACTCAACCAAGAAGTAAGACAAGTCACTGCCCTTACCAAAATGGTGGAGAGTATGACCTTGAAACGCCACTAGGCAACCAGCTCGGCTTTGGATTTGGTCCTGGGAAAGACCTAGAATATCTTGTTCACGATTTTCTAGTCTGGTAAACCTATTAAGCTGGACACCAAGATCAAATGCTTGGTGTACGAAGGAAGGACGTACCTAAGGAACTTCCTCAAAAATTTCAACATTGCCAGCTGAAGAATGAGATTCACTACTGAGAAGCGAGATGTGGGACTCTGCCAGCTCTTCATCAAACACTTTGATGGCAACGCCTTGGAGTGGTTTTTCAAGTTCAAACCATACAGCATTGATAACCACAATCAATTCTCTGCAGCATTCTTAAAGAACTAATCTATATACATCTAGCAGAACACCTCAACATCAGATTTGGAAAGTCGTGGTCCAAGGTCCGGATGAGTCACTCTGCTCATTCCTTGAGAGATTTGTAGAAGTAGCCTCACGTATAACAATAGCCTACGCGAATGCTATTGATATCCTCTGTAACGCAATCTTCTCCAAGACGACCTTGTATAGAGGGACTTCAAGATGTGTTGTTCGAGTTCGCCTAATGACGTAATGCACCAAGTCCTTCTACACACCAAGGCCAAGGAGGAAAAGGCTGCAAAGCCAAGCGATACGACCTTCATAGCGGCAATGTAGTACAAAGGAGCGCCCATGGAAAAGTCGCTGAGATATATCAGGAGCCCCACCAACACTTCAACAAGGGTTATAAAAAGAAGCAGACCATCTTCTTTTTCAGAGAAGTCATCAAAAAAAGAACCTCGGTACTAGAAGCTACATCGTCTCAACCCAAGCGATATAATAAAAAGTGGCATTGCGTAGGAATCCAACCTAGAAACTTGACTTATTGTAAATTCTACTAAGCTCCGAACACCCCACCACAAGTTGCCAAAACCTAAAAGCCTTCCTTTTTGAGAAGTTCCAATATGGAGAAGTGCTTGGCATAGAAGAAGTGGCAGATCGGTTGATTTGATGTTCAAAGAGACGTTGGATGTGATGGACCTCCGCCACTTCAAAATGAAACCGGCGTGCCAACCCCTTACTACCTTTGA
Organism: Lepidium aucheri; assembly: GCA_900406435.1. Taxonomy (NCBI): domain Eukaryota; kingdom Viridiplantae; phylum Streptophyta; class Magnoliopsida; order Brassicales; family Brassicaceae; genus Lepidium; species Lepidium aucheri. Next base: position 17,428 of record OVBA01004711.1, read on the forward strand.
TAGGAAAACCGAAAAACCATGAATTCCATCGGGACGATCAAGCTCTCCATCCACGTGGCCGGCATGACAAGATGGGTGAGATTCATATCATCAAAACACCAAAAATTTACACAGTAACCCTCACAATTCAGTGGCTTTAAATGATGAAAGTAGTGGCGTCCTTGTACCATCAATGCCTTAAGTTCCAAATGTGATCGCGAGATATACACCCTTTGAAGGAACCAGAAGATGTCACAAATTTGTTTTATCATAGCGCATAAACTATGCACCCACGACGGCCAGGAAATACACAATCTTGACACCGAAGACACCCACAGAATTGATGTCCCCATACATCCCTAAGAAAGAAAAAATCAAGAAAATAAACCTCGACCAGTCCTCTTAGAGTGGTGCATCGACACAAGAGCTGAGCTTGAATAGAGCATGTGCACTGAGCTTGTAAAATTCCTAAAAGCCAGTGTCTCCACTTTCGCGTGGATACCAAAGATATGCCCGACATCGACCCAAAGGTCACACACCACGAGCACAATGTAGATCCCACCTTTCGACTAATCAAATAGAAGCATCAAAAGCTCGGACCAGAGCATGCCTAGGAGTAAAATGATGAGGTAAATCGCCTTCCAAAGGTCGGCTTGATTGCCGAGGTCTGATACCCCGAATGCTTAACATGTGGAGGATTTGCGTTGATTTTACTAACTTTAACAAGGCATGTTTGAAGGACAACTTTCCACTATTTCATATCGACCATGTCCTCGAAGCTACAATTGGTAAAGAGCTTTCCTCTTTCATGGATGCTTTCTCAGGACACAACTAAATCAGAATAAGCTATGCCAATCGCAAGAAAACTGCATTTATTACCAACCACGAGACGTACTGCTACAAGGTGATACCCTTTGGTTTGAAAAATGTTGCGACTACCTACCAGCCCATAGTCATTAAATTGTTCACCGGCTAGCTCGGCCGGACCTCAGAGGTATACATCATTGACATGTTCATCAAGTCAACCTGCATGACCAACCATGTAAGCCATCTCAAGGAAAGCCTTTATATCCTGAAGAAATACAAGATGAAGCTCAACCCAGCAAATTGCACCTTCAGAGTATCTTTGGGAGAATTGCTTGGTCACATCGTCACTAAGCGTGAACCGAGGCTAACCATTAGCAGATTATTGTCATTCTCAGTCTGGTGTCACCAACGGCACCCATGAAGTCCAACGTTTAATAGGCTGAATAGCCATTCCCAATTGCTTCAAATCATTATCAACCGACAAGGTCTTCCCCTTCTACCAACTCCTCCACAGCAACAAACACTTTTTGTGGGACAAAACAGTGTGAGGAGGGCCTTCATCCAGCTCTAAGCCTACCTTTCGACCCTAATAGTACTCTCAATACTAGATGAGGACGAGACACTCTACTTTTACATCACCGTAACTAGCTCAAAAATTAGCATTGTGCTCATCAAAGAGGACCACAATGAATAAAAACCCATCTTCTACACAAGCAAGGCACTAGACAGCGTGGAGTCGTGATACTATGTGACAAAAAATCTTGCTTTGGAAATTGTCACCGTGGTGAGAAAACTTAGGTCATATTTCCAGTCACATACCATCATGATGCTCTCCAATTATCCGCAACAAAAAATCTTGCGCAAACAAAGTGCGTCAGGCCAGCTCACGAAGTGGGCCTTTGAGCTCAAGGAGTATGACATCAAATGTAAAGGAAGGACGACAACTAAGCCCTAGATCATGGCTTATTTCCTCATCGATCTGTCCCAAACTTTTTCCCCTAAGTTATAAGAAACTTATAAATGGTCCCTGCATATCGACGTCTTGGCCATACACCCAGAGTTGGCATACGCCTTGCTCAAACAAGGAAGTCCTTGAGCAACTCTTCTGAATTTCCTTCCCAAACTCCAACAATGATGTAGAGTACAAAACCTTCATTGCTGGTCTTCATATAGCAAAAACTCTCAAGGGTAAGTCTTTGGATGTATTTTACGACTCCTAACCTGTCGCAAGTCAATAGGCCAAGATCTACATAAATCTACATAACAAAAGTGAAAGGATGGACGCCTACTTCAAAGTTGTCAGTGAACTCGCTAAGGAGTTTACCCCTTTCTCGCTAACAAAAATCCCACATAATGATAACTCTTTAGCAGACGCTCTGGTAGTATTAGCTTCGATATCTGACCCTACTAAACAAAAAATATTTCTTTTCGCCAACATAGAACAGCCAAGGAACAAGCTCGAGAACAGGAAATGTGCGGCCATTCGCACCAACATTTTCCCACATAAGGGAGTGTAGGAGCCATAACAGCCGCACCCAAAGATTAGAGGATCAAAATCCTCATGTCCATAACTGACAAAATTGTATCGACCGATGCAACACAACGCCTTCAAGCTCGTGCCTCTCAGTACCTTAATCTTGAAAATACCTCTTCTGTGAAATTATGAATGATGTGCTCCCTAATTACATGGACATCTTCATACCATTCCCACCATCTCGTTATGACGGACTACTTCACCAAATTTGTTGAACCAAATCCTTTGGCAACATCAAAGGTAGGGACGTCAAAAGGTTCATAATGAATAATTCATATGCCACAATGGAATGCCATATGAAATTCACACTAAAAATGGTAGTCAGTTCATCTCGGCAACCTTTGAAAGCCAATATGCTTGTTAGAGGATTCGCCTCAACAAATCAACACCAAGGTACCCGCCTGACAAGAACCAAGTCAAGGCCACAAACAAGCAGATGGTCAGGGGCCCAAAAAAAGAGTCAAAGAGAAGAAGGGAAACTGGGTGGACAAGTTCGACGGCTTACTTTTGTCTCACCGAATGAACCAGAAACAATCGACTGGCCAAACTTAATTTTTCTTATCCCATGCTGTAGAGGTGATGGTCCCAGCCGAGATCAGCAGTTCAACATGTGGAAAAGATCCTTCTCCCTCAATAAAAACATAAATTGAGAAGCCCTCGTAGGTAGCCTTGATAATCTCGAGGAAGATAGAAAGATAACCCGCCCATGCACCCAAAAGTACCAAGTGGCTAAGTAATACAATGAAAAGTTAAGGGCCAGCACATCAAAGAAGGTCCTCGCCCTCTACAAAGTCTTTGAGAGCACATCTAAGCTCAAAATAGGAAAGCTCGTGCCATTGGGAAGACTATATGTCATCTCCAAAGTTGTTTATCCTAGTGTTCGATCTGGCCACCATGGAAAGGGAGGAACTGGAGCTCTATGAACTTAAAGTGCTTTTTTACTAAGCGGGCACAACACCACGGCTCACTCACCACTCAATCAAAGTGGCCTTGACGATTTCTTTCTTCATCTTTAGGATAATAAGACGAACTATGTAGTCAACCTTTAGGCACAACTATGTCTTTCATGAAAATTTTATTTTACTAAACATATATCTCAAAACCGAGGTCCACCTCGCATAAGCAAAGTTCAGTCTTCCATTTTTTTAAAAAAGAGAGTTGCTAAATCTCTAAATCTATCAAAGCTGATGTCCACTTCGCATAAGCCAAGCTCAGTCTTGCATTCTTTATTTTTTAAAAAAGAGAGTGGATAAGTCCCCTACTCTATTAAAGCCGAGGTACACCTCACATAAACCGAGCTCAGTCTCACAATCTTTTATTTTTTTAAAAGGGAGTGGCTAAGTCCTTAACTTTATCAAGGCCGAGCTTTAAAAAAAGTGGCTAAGTCCCTAACTCTATCAAAGCCGAGGTCCACTGCACCAAAACCATAATAAAAAGTACTATGTATTGAAATAGACTTTATCAGAATCTGGCGTTTCTCTATTACAAGGAGGGGTACTTAGCAGCAAAAACTAACTAAAGAAAAAGAAAACAGTACCACAACTATACACCCTAGCCCATTGTTCATCGCCTTCATTCACAACATGCTTGATAATCTCCGCATCCTTGGAAGAATCACCAACCGCACTGCCACCTTCCCCCCAAATTTGGTAAAAGAAGTCGAAGTCAGAATGATCTTGTTTTGCAGAGTAAGGTGCATCTCAGGAGGTGTCAGCGACACCACAACCTAACAAACATCTGCTCTGGTAGTGCAAGAACTCCCATGTTAAAGGGACGCAACATCTATATCGCCGGGTAAAAGCTCAGTAAGTTTGATTGCATTGATTTTCTTTTCCTAAATGCCTTTTTTAGAGATTGAATATGGCACAACGACCTCGACCTTCCACATTGAAGCCCCTAAATACTTAGCAACACATCATAAGCGGTTGTTAGGTATTTGACAGATCTTCTATCTTCTTCGACACCATCGCGAAGCATTCACCAAACTATTTCATGACCTCGTTGCGGCCACAATGCCTCTCCTAGTCCTCCTATGCCTTCTTCCAAGCCTACTGAAAGTGGATGACCTCAGCATCCATCAGTTCCTCATGTTTGTCATGCCGCTCTACCTTTTGGTCATATTAAGCAACCCCTAACTTTGATAATGGTCAGCAGCCTGCATGTTCTCGTCCAGCTCGGACACATGTTTGGTACCCGCCATCAGTTCAACATCAATCTTACTCTGTTAGATTAAGCTTAATGTCAAAGACTTGTTGAGCAACTTAGGTAGTTAGGTTAGATAGGATTAAAGAGATATTTTAGAAGTTATCTAAAATATAAGTTTTTCTAATTGTAAAAAGAAATTATCTAACCTATAAAAGGAGATGCCAATGTGTGGCATAACTTTGAGAGATTAAGATTGAGAGTTTAGATTTTGCATTGAGTTTCCTAAACTAATAAAGAGAGTCATTCTTTATAATTCTTGGTCTTATAATTTCGACTACTACAATTGGTATCAGAGCCATACGAGTAATTAGGGTTATAGTCACATTTGGGACGAACAAGCGTTGACACCCACAGAAAAAAACGGAGGAGGAAGCTCTTCCTCCATAGCATGTCCGATGTTAACCTCAACCAATTATACGGTTTGGGCCATTAGGATGAGGTTATGTCTCAATGTACATGAAGTATGGGAGGTAATTAAGACACAAATTGATGACAAGAAGAAGAACAACATGGCGTTAGCTCTTCTTTTCCAAT
>OVBA01004712.1:0-22485 GCA_900406435.1 Lepidium aucheri
TCATAATCTATTCCATGAGTTTGAACATATCCCTTAGCTACAAGTCTTGACATGTGTTTGTTGATACTTCCATCAGAATTTCTTTTGATCTTAAAGACCCACTTTAATCATATTGCTTTTGCTCCTTTTGGAAGATCACAAGATTCCAAGTCTTGTTTTTAATTATGCTTTCGATTTCATCCTTGCAAGCTTCGACCCATACNCCTTGGCTTCTTTAAATTTTCGAGGCTCATCATCAAGACACAACAATAGCTTAGTTCCTTCTTCTTCCGAGAGCAATACGTAATCCTCCAAGTGTCTCGGTTTTGCTCTTACTCGGTCGGATGTTCTCAAACCCATCAATGTTGTTTTTGCTTCTTCTTCTTGAGATTCAGTTTGATCTACTTCATTCTCACCTCTTGTGATCTCATCTTGAGTTTCAATCCCCTTTTCCATAGATTCTTCGGTTTTGATGGTTTTAGGGTTATCGATTATTTGCTTCTCTTGTGTAACCTCATGTGGAGCAAGAACTTTTCTATATCGAAGACTCATCTCTTCAATAACCTCATCGAGATTTTCTTGTTGTCTTTGAGTCTCTAGATCCCAATTCCATCCCGTGGTTTCATCAAATACTACATCTCCACTAACAACAGTCTTTTGTGTAGTAGGATCAAGTAACCGATATGCTTTGGATTCGGATTCGGTACCAAGATGTACAAGAACTCGTGATCTATCATCAAGTTTCTTCAGATGTTGAGACTCGATTTTTGCATAGAAAATACATCCAAAATTCTTAGATGCTAGAGATTAGGTTTCCTTGCTCGATAAAGTTCATAAGGAGTTTTATCATTGATTGATCTTGATGCTATTCGATTCAACAAATAAGTTGAGTGTCAATAAGCTTCTCCCCATAGATAATTAGGCAGTCTCATATGCTTCATTATGCTCCTTTTCATCTCCATCAAGGTCCTATTTCTTCTCTCTACAACACCGTTTTGTTGGGGTGAATAGGTGCTATGAGTTGTCGCTTAATTCTCATGCTTATGCAAAAATCTCGGAATTCTCTTGATAGAAACTCTCCTCCTCTATCAGTTCGAAAAACTCTTATTCTTTCTTTGCTTTCTCTTTCAATGTTTTCTTTAAACTTCTTGAACTTGTCAAAAGCTTCTCCCTTTTCCTTCATCAAAATAGTCCACATGTATCTTGAATGATCGTCAATGAGAACAAAGATGTAAAGATTTCCCGCAGTAGTTTTTGGTGATATTGGACCACAAAGATCTCCATGTATTAGCTCAAGAACCCCTTCAGCTCGGAAAGTGGTTTCCCGTGGGAAGACTTGTCGAGTTTGTTTCCCTAGAATACATGATCCACATATGCCTTTTTCGATTTTGATATTTGGAATCCCTTTGACAAGTTCCTTGTTGATCATGTTTTTAATCGACTCAAAGTTTATGTGACATAACTGAGCATGCAACTTGCTTGATTCATCAACTATAGTCAAATAAACTGGTGGTTCTTTCACTTCCATCTTTACCTTGTAGAGTCGATTTTGTGATCTTTTTGCCTTGACAATTATTTTCTCTTCACGATCATACATTATCAAGTAATCACCACTCATCTTGATGTCACATCCTGATTAGGTTGCTTGACCTAGACTAATAATATTACTCTTCAATCCGGGAATATAATAAATATTAGTCATTTTCTTTGTTGTACTGTTTCTATCAATGAAGGAAATCGATCCTTTTCCTTTTATGTCAATACGAGAATCATCACCAAATCTAACTTTACCAATGACTTTCTCATCAAGCTTAGTAAAGTATCTTCTATCTCCACTCATGTGGTTGCTAGCTCCATTGTCGAGATACCAAGTATTATCTCCATGGTTTGTTTCAAACTTACTTGGTACACAATTCTCTTCGTTCAAATAAACAACCTCATGCATTTTCTTCATCAACACTCTCCTCTTGTGCTTCGTGTAACTTAAAAAGTCGGTCTGGACATTTAGATGCATAATGACCTAACTTATCACAACGATAGCACATTACTTTGGATAGGTCTTGATCATTAAATCCTCTTGCTCGTCCTCTTCCTCTAGAGTTTGAATGTCCTCCCCGTCCTCTTCCTCTTGAGGGACTATCGTTTCCTCTAGATTGATTCTCTGAATACATCAATTTTGTTTGTTCTTCTTGAGCCTCTTCTTCTTCATCGAAATTCTCTTTTCATATGCTTTCAAACGTCCAATAATATCTTCAAATCTTATTGTCTTTAGATCGAGAATTTTCTCAAAAGAAGCAACAATATGATGTATTTCTTTCGCGGAAGGCACTTTAGGAATTTCTTAACTAGTTTCGACTCCTCAATAATTGTTCCCAAAGAGGCGGATTTTGAGGAAATTTCGGATAATTTGCTGACAAAGCTATCGATGCTATCATCATCTTTCATCTTTAGTCGATCAAATTCTGCCATGAGAGTTTGTAACCTAGCTTCTTTGACTCTCTCAGCCCCCAAAAGCCTAGTTTTAATCGCCTCCCATATCTTCTTTGCAGTGTCTAACTCACCAACTTGAAGAATCAATGTCTCGGGTATCAATTGAAACAATAGCCCCATTGCCAAGTTGTTTTGTCAAAATCCGTTGATTCTTCTTCAATAACATCCCACACCTTTGAGATTTTGAGACAAACCTTCATCCTCATAGCCCAAATGGTGTAGTTTGTTGAGTTCAACATAGGACAGTGCACCGAAGATGATCCTCCACCTCCTTTCTTCTCAGAAGGAACTATCGGTAAATCCTCTATATTTTAGAAACTTGATTTTCGAGATTCTCTAACAATTCAAAAATCCTCTTTGATTCAACCTGGCTCTGATACCAATTGAAGAATCAAAGAATATAACTTGTATGAAGAATGATTAATAAAGAATAACTCTCTTTATTAGCTTAGGAAAATAACTCAAAACCTAAACTCTCAATCACAATTCACAAGTCTTACCACACATTGGTAAGTCCTTATTTATAGACAAGAAAAAATTTCCTAAACCTAATAGGATAAATTTAGATAACTCCTAAACTTAAGTTTAGATAACTCATAAACTAATATTTGATCTTATCTATTGGATAGCTTACTCCCTAAGCTATTGATTCTAAGCTTAACTCTACAGGTATGTCATTATAAGAGAAAAACCCTTGATAGTTATATTGAATCATTAGCTTTTCCTAGACAATTTCGAGCAAAAAAATCAATTATGTGATTCAAATCTCTATGTATTACATTAAGGGTAAAGAATCAAAACAAATTTCTCATCCTCTATAAGTTTTCTATATATTGAGGAAAATGTCCGCCACTCATTTGAAATAACATCATTTGAAGGACATCCAAACAATCTGTAGCTAACGCAACATTTGTCGTATCAAGGGATAAATGGCATGACATCGTCCATAGAACTGTTTCTAAGAGATTTTTTTAATGGATCTCTATAGCTGAGACTAATAACTCGTTACCCTTCCATCTCCAGGATTTAATGAGCATGGTTCAAATGATGATGTTATTTTTACAAAGGTTGCTGAGGAGGCAGACCAGGTAGAAGAGGAGCATAAAGAGAATGATCAAATCAATGTTGATACGTATGCCTCTGATGTCTTGCTCGCTCTTTTTAGTTGTTGTTGTTAGTCTCCTTTTTAGAATCTTTTTATTTTTGTATTTGATGTCGGTGTCGGTCCTATTTATTACATAAAAACTTTATGTATCAATGAGTGAATGTTAATTTGGTTATTTTGATTGTTTCAAATATTTATTGTTAAGTTAAAAATTGCAATAAATTTAGCATCAATTTAGGATTTGCGAGAAACTAGATATCGGTTTGCTGTGCAAAAATTAAGTTTTGACTTAGAATTTTTGAGAAGTTAGGTCCCAGTTTTTTTTGCAAAAACTAAGTTTCATCTTAGGACTTGCGAGAAATTAGGTCTCGGCTTGCAGTGCGAAAACTAGGTCTCGATTTGCTATGCGAAAACTAAATTTTGACTTAGAATCTGCTAGATACTAAATCGTGATTTTCAGATTTCAAACATTGTGAGAATTAGATCTCGTTAAAAAGAGTTTAAGACTTGGCTCGATTTTTGCGGAAATTGTGTCTCAACGAGATTTTGAGACTTGGCTTTGATCAAGCGAGAATTTTAGACTTGGTGAGATTTAAGACTCAACTTAGAAAGTGCAAGGTTTCAAGAATCGACTAAATCAAGCGAGATTTTAGGTTTTGACAAGATTTTAAGACTCAGATTTGATCGAGCGAGATTTTAGGATTCAGTGAGATTTTAAGAGTCAACTTAGATTGTGTAAGGTTTTAACACTCAGCTTAAATCGAGAGAGATAGTATGACTTCATGAGATTTTAAGACTTGGCTAATAGAGTACGGTCTCGGCCATTGTCGACATTTTAAGACTCGTAGAAAGTTTCAAGATTTTAATACTTGGCTTAGAGAGTAGGTTCTCAGCCATTATTGAGATTTTAAGACGCGAAGAAAATTACGAGAATTTAAGACTCGGCTTAGAGAGTAGGATCTCTGTCATTATGAGATATATATATATATATATTGTTCTTTTGTATCATCGAGAGGAAGATACTCTTTAGTTAATCCTTAAGGATTTTATTAATTTTTAGCTGCAATCAAAGACTACTTACGTACCCCAAAGGGATCAAGCAAAAAACCATAGTTCGGATTACATAACTAAAATATTTAAAAGGCATCAAGGAGTGATGCAAATGGCACCGAGTTGGCATAGCATTAATAGTAGTATCACTTCAAGATGATTAAATTTTAGCTATACAGAATTTGTTCTTCTTCCATGGTAGCGAGTTCATAAATGTCAGACTTTACCACTTTGCAGATAATGTAAGGCCCTTCCCCATTGCCGCCTAGTTTCCCTACATTGGGTTTAATGGTGTTATCAAAAACTTTTTTGGGTACAAGGTCACCTTTAGTGAAAAGTCGTCCTTAAACCTTTTTGTTCTTGATCTATCTTCTAGAAGGATCATCTAGAAAGCATAATTTTCTGTGAAAGAACCCAGATGAAAAAAAGCTAACATAGATGTTATGGGTCGAATTTTGATTTTGTTCCCATCTATTGTATTTTGCAGCCTGATGTTGGTAATTCTGTACTCGAAGTAATGCTTCATCTCGGAGTTTTTCTAACTCATCTAGATTAGTCTCCAACACTTTTTTGTTCGATTTTTCATCCATAGGAAGTTGCATTCTATGTAGAGTCGGCACACTTGCCTCGGCAGGGGCTAAAGCCTCCATCTGGTGAGATAAAGAGAAGGGAATTTGACCTGTAAAATATCTCAGAGTTGTTTGATGTGACCAAATTACTCCGTCTAACTCATCTGCACAACATTCCTTCTTTTCATCTAGGCACTTCTTCAATATGTCTAAGATTTTCTTGTTTGTAGCTTTGACTTGTTCATTTCCCTACGGAATACATGGTGTTGACTTACTAACACGTATGTTCCCTTTTGCACCAAAGTTTCTAAAAAAATTCGAGATGAATTGGGAACTGTTGTCAGTGACGATCTCATATGGTAAGTTGTGGTGATAAATGATATTCTTCCAGATGAACTTCACGACATCTTTATCTTGGATTTGAGAATGGGCTTCTGCTTCAACCCATTTAATTAAATAATCTGTCCTTACGAGTAGGAAGCGTTTTTGCCGAGATGCTGGTAAAGGTCCGAATATATCCATTGCTCATCGCATGAACGAAGATGTTAACTCCTCTGTCATAGCATGAATCAAAGAAGTTTGTTGTTAACACTTTTCGCATTTTGCAGCATACTTTTCACAGTTGTATGCCATGGTCAACCAATAATAACCAAGAATTTGGACTTTTGCACCAAGGATTGTCCACCCGAATAGTTACCTCCAGCTCCTTTGTGTGTTTTTTTTCATTACTTGTCCTGTCTCATTTTTGTGATGCACCTAATCAGAGTACCATTTACGCTTTGTTGGTAGAGTTTTCCATCGATCTGAACGTAGTTGGCGCATTTGGCTTTTAGTCGTCTTGGTGTCCATCTATCTTCAAGGGCTTCTCCATCCAGTATGTACGCCAGAATTTCGTATCTCCAATCAATGACTTTCTCGATCGGAGGATCAGGTTTTGGGCTTGATATGTCGGACTATTATGGGATATCGGCAATTGCCAAGATGATAGTGAAGTCTCCCTTGGGCAACTGGATATTTGGCTTATCGATACTTTCTACTGGGATTGTCCGCCTTTGGACTTGGTTTGCTGTCAAAGCTAAGGCTGTTAAGGCGTCGACTTATGTGTTTTCCGCTTGGAGAATTTTGTTGATATTAAACTTCAATCCCTGGGTTAGATCTTTGACAGCTTTCAAGTAAGCTTCAATGTGATCGGTCTTGTATCGTATCCTCCATTAACTTGTTAACTACTAGTTGAGAATCACAATAGCATTTAATCTGAGTTGCTATAATTTCTTTTGCAAGTTGTATTTTGGCAATCAGTGCTTCATACTCGGCTTTGTTGTTTGATGCTGAGAAGGCTAATTAGAACGATTTCTCCAAAACTTCTCCAGTTGAAGTTTCTAATCTAATTCTGACACTAGATTCATGATGTGAAGCTTATCCATCGACGAAGAGTTGCCACACTTGAATAATTTCATCTGACTCTACTAGCTCTAACTCGGAAGCCAGCTGGATCAAAAAGTCTACCAACACATGGGACTTACTTGTTATTCCCTTGTACTCAATATCATACTCATTGAGTTCAATAGCCCGCTTAGTCAATTTGCCTGACTGATCTGGGCTGTAGAATATCATTTGTAGCGGGTTGTTGTTTAGCACGATGATTGTGTGAAATTGAAAGTAAGGTCACAACTTCCTAGCCGCAATGACATCTGCTAAGGCAAGTTCTTCTGTAGACGGATGTTGGTACTCTTCTCCATCAAGAGATTTGCTGGTATAGAATATCGAATGTTAAGTTCTATGATCTTCTCTTACCAACTACTTACTTCAGACACCAAGACTGCGATATAGAAGTAAAGTAGCTCGCCATCCTCCGACTTGGCTAAGATTAGTGGTGTGGATAAATATTTTTTCAACTCAAAGAAAGCATTCTCGCATTCTTCGTCCCACCTAAAATCCTTTTTTCCTAGAAAAAGTTGGTAAAAAGGAAGGCATTTGTCTGTTGAGCGAGAGATGAAGTGATTCAACGCAGCAATCCGTCCAGTGAGGTGCTGGACTACTCCCTTATTTTTGGGAGGTCGCAACTCATGTACTACTGTGATATGCTTGGGATTCGCCTCAATTACTCTTTGTATGATGATATAACCAAGGAACTCGCTTGATGTCACTCCTAAAGTACACTTAACGGGATTAAGTTTGATTTAATACTCGTTTAAGGATTTGAAGCATCGAGCCAGATGATCTACATGGTCTTCAGCTCTCCTCAACTTAACCAAAATTTCATCAATGTATACTTCCAATGTCTGACCAAGCTGATCTACTAACATTTTGTTGACAAGAAGTTGGTAAGTTGCTCATGTATTTTTCAATCCAAATGGCATCACCTTATAGCAGTATGTTCTTCGTTCAGTTATGATAGTAAGATTAGCTTCTCAGAGATATATTTATCAAAATTAGCACGGATACTGACAATCTTTGTTGAATCAGCCAGATCAGTGTTTACGAGTTCTACTGATGATGAGTCTAGCTTTTCGGGTGCAGAAGGTTCCGAGATAGCCTTTCCACTAATAGATGTTGTGATCATACAGGTTTTATTGAGGAGTTTTAACTCAGCGATAATACATGTCCGTGATATTTTCTAATCACCACAAAGAGTATAGGTCCCCATATCGATAGGTATCTTCACGCATTGATGATAGCTTGACAGGATAGCTTTCATCGAGTGTATCTAGGGAGTTATGAGGATGATTTTATAGATTGGGGGTTTATCAATCACCAAGAATTTGATTTATCTTGTAATTCCCGCTATGGTAATCGACAATTTTACGGTCCTTAAAGTGTTAGTTGAGCTTCCATCAAAAGCAGTTAGGGTTTTGTCTACTAGCTTAAGTCTGACATCTGGGAGTGACATCTTATCAAGGGTTTCCTTGAAGATTAATTTCACCAAGCTTCTAGTATCCATGAAAATCTGAGATACATTGGAGTCGGCCACTCTAAGCTTCACAACAAGTAGATCATTATGAGGGATACTAACTCCCGCCAAAATTTTTATATTGTGAAGACGACATCCGCATTAGTTAGCTCTAATGGATTTTCTCTCGAGGCCAATGGTTTTTGATTGACAACAACTACAACTTTTCACTCGTGCTTCTAGATTGATCCAATCGTATCATTGCACGATTGTAACATGCCCATAATGATGTTGAAATCTGTTCTTGCTGGTTCTAAATCAAGAACTACGATCTCATTCCTTACTCATTTTTACGCTTCTGTCTCGACATTCTCCTGGTTTGCTGATTTAGTAGCTACATCGCGCAATATTGCTTTTTTCTATTTCTGCATTCGAAAACATTGTGTCTCTAATTCAAAAGTGATAACTTCTCCCTTGATATACTTCTTGGCGAGAAGTTCTTGCAACTGCTTGCACTTTGAGGTTGGATGCCCTACGCAGTTATGAAAGGCACAATACTCACTTATGTTGTAAGTGTTGTTCTAGGTTTTTCACTATAGCTTTTTGCCCTGTCTTTTAGTTTATCGTACTAGGAATGCCGTATTCATTTGTCTTTTTCCTTTATTGAAGTGTTGTCTTGGCGCTTGGTATTCTTCCTTAGATTCCTTCATCTCGGGAACCTTTGGTGCCTTTTGAGCCTTAGTCAGAATTTGTTGTTCTTCAATGTACAAGGCATGTCTAAATAACCGACATAAGGTGTCAGATACCATAGTTGGTTGAATCACGAAGAAGTACCTTTTTAGAGCCTTGTCACTAACCACTCTAGTTTGTAGGGCTTCAATGGCCATATAATCACTCACATTTGCCTTTGTCATTATTTATCTAAAGTGACCGAGATATGATTTTAAAGCCTCGTCATATCCTTGTCTCAGGGAGCATAACTCTGCTATCGAGGTATCTTAGTTAACGAATATATCATACTACTTCATGAACAATTCGGCCAACTGGTTAAAATTTTCAATTGACCCAACCGGTAACTTTGTGAACCATACAAGTGCATTTTTGGTTAAATTTTTGGCAAAGAGTTAACAATATGATGCATCCTCTTGGTCCAGGTGGTAACTCGTACCTTCCATCATAGCGTTAAAGGCACTCCTAAAGTCCAATGTGTGAGTTGTTTTATCATATGAAGGGCAACAGAGTCTCAAACCACGACTTACCGAGATCCTTTTCAGTCTTTATGAAAACACTGAGTTTTGGGTTATGGCTAGAATTCACCCAATTTCGTGTGCCAAACTAGTTTCTTGGTGGAATTGTGATCACATCTTGTTCATTATCCTCTAGGATAGTTGTGGAGTATAACATTGCTAGGATTGGTTGTGGTGCCTGAGTGGGGCCTTGTCCTCAGATGTTTGTTAGCTGAGAACTAGGTGTATCGCTGAAAGTTTCTTTGCACATTGGCGGGTACCTCCTCGGGATGCATGTTGGTCTGCAGAGGTTGATGATTGATCTCTTGTAGACTGGTTCTTGCCTTGATTCGATTGAGACGCCCGTTGCTCCTCCAACTCTTAGACTCAAAAGGGAAGATGTGTAAGGATTCGGTCAATTAAGAGAGCGAAGAGAATAGTTGTGAGAGCTAAAATGCTGAGTTGCTTTGTATTGCTTGTGTGAGAGTTCTGAAAACTTGGTCTCTTTTTGGAACCTCCTCTATTTATAATGTATGGAGGCAGTTATAGCAGATTTAAAATAGAAAATACTACATTTTCTGTTTAGATTTGATGTTATCTCAAAGATTTTTGCGGGATTTTCAGTAATATTCGATTATTAATATAGAAAATTTCCATATCTACTCTTTGAAGATGTGTCCACCAGATTCATTTGATTAAGGGACAAAATGCAAAAATGATCAAATGATTGTAACATTATCTCGGCAGTCTACCCTATTGACAAGATGATACACTAACCGAGATGCTAACTCGGATATCTTTCCTTGTAATTGGAATGAGGTGCTTAATCATGTTTCATACCAGTTTATCAAATATGGACAAAAGAAGTTACATATCTTATACTTTCAAAATACGGTAAAGAAGTTAATTAATATTAAGTATATATATCATGAAAATTTGTTTATAAACTTAAGATTTTGTTTTGTTTCATCTTATATATTAAAGCGGAGACATTTTCATTTTAATTGTGTTATAAACTTTATGATTACTTTAACTTATGGTTCATAACAACCCCTTAAACATAGGATAAGATGATTTTGTTACAGATTTTTATATTAAAAAATCAAATATAATAAAAAATTCTAAAAAACTAAAATTTAATTAAAAAAATATTTTGATTACAAATTCGGTTATTGATTCGATTTAGGTTCATTGGATTCTGGTATTTTGTTGGGTTTGGTTTATCTAATTCGCTATTTTGGTTATTTTAGATTTAAGACATATTCAGAAATTTTATTTTTTAAATATAGTTTGCTACAATATAGATCGAGTTTGGTCCGGATATTTTTATATAAAAGTTAAAAAATTTAAAAATTTTAATTAAAAAAATTATAAAATTTGGTTTTTGATTGCTTCAATATCGGGTTTAGGTTTAATCTTTTTAAAAATATATAGGATTATGACTTATGAAGTGTTTTGTAGGATTTGGTTCGAATTAGATTTTTTCTAATTTGGGCTGATTTCGATTCGAGTTTTGAACCACTAAAACATCATTTTGAAAGTAATATTCAAAATATCAACACATACTTAAGAACCAAATGAACACATTCAATTTGTTAATGAACCAGGTCTTAATGGGAAGAAACTCGTCAAAGTAGTCGGGTTGAGAAAAAATAAAATCCCACACTATAGCGTGGATTGAATCCTTGTTTTTTTAAAAAAATTTACTATTTTTTGTTGATATGCATATATCTATGCAAAATTTAATAAATTTGATTTTTTTCCAACATAAATATGATATTTCATAACCTTTCGTATTTTTCTTTTTATGATTAGTGAGATTATGTTTAGTTAAAATATTAATATTTGGAAGTCAAGGTTTGATCATGTCGAATTTGTCTGGGTACGCAGGGTATATAATCAGGCTGCAGATTGTTTAGTGCGTAATCTTTCTGATTCATCTTTCCTTCCGATTTTATCATGTAGTCTCATCATGCATAACTTCAATCCTCAATAAAGATTATAATCTTTCGATTTAATAAAGCTTGATGATGATGTTAAAAAAGACTGGTTCCTTAGACCACCCATATTGGGGGTTTATCCACAAGTTTCTCACCAATTAAATAAATCAAAAATTAAAAAAAAATTATTAAAAGGGGGTGAGAATCGGTTCTCATTTGAGAAATCATGAGAACCCCTCTTTTTTCTCTCTCATAAGACACATGTCTATTTTTAAGTGGTTTGTGTTGTTTTGTAATAGTTTTAATTTTTCAAAATTTAAAAACCAATTAAAAGTATTTAAATATTATTAGTTTTTGTTTTTTATTTTTTCATAAATTTTAAAATAAAATTATCTATCTAACAAGATCCATTATGCTTAAGTCTAAATTATATATATTTAGTTATTAAAAATATAATTAAGATAATAATATTATATTATATAAAAATTCTGAGATTTTTTTAAAAAAATATGATAAAAGTTGATTTGGTTGAGCATATATATATGGCAAAAGCTTGGGCCAAAAGAAGAGTAGAGCTAAATTAATTTTATACTTAAATCTGATTTGATATGTTATCTATGCTTTGTAATATTTTAAGTACTATTTTCTATGAGTTTACGTATTGCAATTTTATTTTTAATTATAAGAGATATTATATTATCATCATTATCGATTCTATTATTGTTTTAATTATTTTAATTATAAATTATATAATTGTATTAATAATTAATAAAGAGAAAAATAATATTAAATTAAAAATTTTAAATTCAATATAAAATACTCAAAAAAAAATTAAATTGTACATTTGTGTATTTATAAAATAGATGAGTGATAAAAAAGTTAAATATTCTTATATTTATTATTATATTAGTGAAAGACTTGATGGGTTTCTTACCAATGAAGGTCAAAACTAATGTGGGATTCTCAAATTAAATTATGTAAAAAATAATAATATTATATTGGTGAGAAACTCAATGAATTTCTCACCATTGCAGATGCTCATAATATGCATACTTTTAGTTACAGAAATAGCAATAAAGTTGGGAACCGATAGAAACTATCAATTAATAACTACATTTTGTGCTAAACTAAATTGTTTAATTAATTAGGGCCAAAATTAATAAAAGGGAATACTTAATATATTTCTTAAATAATCTACTTTTTAAAAAATTACTTATATAACCTACTTTTTTCTCTAATATTTTTAATAACTAAAATAGTCATTTCCTTTATAAAAATAGAAAAAAAGAATTTACTATTTTTTTAGGTTAAGATAAGTAGATAATTTGGAAACATATAATTAATCTCAAGCCAAACTCTATGTTTTAGGGTTTCATAATTGAAAATTTTTTGTTCTGGTCAAATTTTTATAAATCTGCCAAAGTTCTGCCAGACTTCCTGCAAGTCTACAAAAAAAATTGATTTCATTGAAATCAAACATGTTTTAAAGAATATGAAACTCAATACTAATCAATATTCATTGAAAAACACAATTTCTATTTAGTAATTATTATAATTAAATGAACACAAACCTTATTATGGAGGAGATAACTCAGACATCTTGTATTGGGTAACCTAACAAAACTAGAACAGAGAATAAGTTTTTGTTTCTTGAAAAATTGAAACAAAAAAAATTCAACGTGATTTGGTAAATGGGTATTTTTAAAGTATAGGGTAAAAAGAGTATATTTAAAAAAAAAAATAGATTATCTAAGTAATTTGAAAAAAAAAGTTGTTCTAGTAATATATAAAATAAAGTAGGTTATATTAGTTAATTTTTTCTTAATAAAACCCCCAACCTCCTAATAGTTGAATAATAATGAACCTTAACCCTAATACTAAAAGGGGATTATTAGAAGAAAGCTACACAGGAGCTTGCACATAATCTCAAAGTCGTTCTAGGGTTGTTTTTTCTTAAGGCCAGTCATGGATTATATGAATGATGATTTTGAATCAGACGAAGAGAATTTTTACTACAATGATGAAGATACAGAACACGATTACGGCATCGTCGAGGAAGACATGAATCAATCTGAGAAAAGTTACGTAGTTCTCAAGGATGAAGATATCCTCAAGCATCAAAGAAACGATATTGAACAAGTTTCTACGGTTCTCTCTTTAAGCCAAGTCGAAGCGACTGTTCTTCTTCTTCACTTTAATTGGAGTGTTAGTAAAGTCGAAGATGAGTGGTTTACAGACGAAGAAAAAACCCGTAAGACTGTTGGTTTATTGAAGGAGCCCGTTGTTGATGTTAAAGGCAAAGAAGTAAATATTCAATGTGGAATTTGCTTTGAATCATATACTTTAGAGGAAATTGCTAGGGTTTCTTGTGTGCATCCTTATTGCACAACTTGTTGGACTGGTTATGTCTCTTCAAAGATCGATGATGGTTCGGGATGTTTAAGGATTAAATGTCCTGAGCCCTCTTGTTCTGCTGCGGTTGGTCGAGATTTGATCGATAAGGTTAGTGAAGGAACAGAGAAAGAGAAGTATGATAGATATTTTCTTAGGTCTTACGTTGAAGATAACATGAAGAAGATTAAATGGTGTCCATCACAAGGATGTAAATATGCGATTGATTATGATATCGGGAGAAGTAGAAGCAATAATTACGATGTTACTTGTTTGTGTTCGAACAAGTTTTGTTGGAACTGTTGTGAAGATGCTCACAGTCCTGTGGATTGTGACACAGTGGCAAAGTGGATGTTTAAAAGCAAGGATGACTCTGAGAACAAGAATTGGTTACTTGTGAATTCAAAGCCTTGTCCTAAATGCAAGCGTTCGATTGAAAAGAACGATGGATGTAATCATATGACATGTGCAGCTCCTTGTAGACATCGATTTTGTTGGATTTGTTTAGGTAAGATCAGCGAGCACAGAGCTTGCAACAAGTTTGTTGATGTAGATAAACGTAAGAGACAAGAGACGAAAGCTGCCATTGATAAGTATATGCATTATTACCTAAGATGGGCAAATAACCAATCGTCTAAGTTAAAGGCTATGAAAGCTTTGGAAGAATTTCAATCGGTGCAGCTTAAGAAGATTAGTAACGAACTTGGCACTTCAGAAGCTCAGCTCCAATTCACCGTTGAGGCATGGTATCAGGTTAGTGAAAACATCTATATTACTTTGTGATTGGTAGCATTTTGAAACCCTAAAAGTAAAAAAAAAATATAGGGTATGAATATCATGATTAAACTCAAATTTGAACTGATGAATGGATCATGTAAAAGTGCAATTGGCTTTTGTTAATTAGTACATTGTTGTTTAACAATTACTGACATGTACTTGAATGGTGTTGCAGATCATCGAATGTCGAAGGGTTTTGAAATGGACATACGCATATGGATATTACCTACCTAATGATTCTCATCATGAACGAGTCAAGAAACAACTATTTGAATATTTGCAAGGTTAGTTTTTTATACACAAATATTTTTAGGTTGTAGTTAATCAAACTTTTGTTGTTTGTTATTCTCAGGGGAGGCTGAGTCAGGTTTGGAGAGGCTTCATTATTGTGCAGAGAAGGAGTTAAACCAATCTATTTCTGAAGATTCAGTGAATGATCATTTCGATAATTTTCGGAAGAAATTGGTTGATTTGACTAAAGTAACCAAAACCTACTTTGAAAATCTTGTGGAAGCTTTGGAGAATGGTCTTGAAGATGAAAGGTACAACGAGAATACTTCAGTTACAAACTCTAACTTGGTCAATAAAGGAGCTTCAAGTAGCAACCCTAAAAAAAGAAAGAGAAAGTTCGTGTTTTAAGTTAAGCAAATTTAAATGTTTAATTTCTCTGTACACTTTATGATTTTCTTGTGAATTTGTGATAAGTTTTCTAAACCTTCTGCATATTGTTTTTTTAACAAGTATATTAACAGAGTCTCTATAACCAAACTCTATATATTATACATAGCAAGACTACCTAAACTCAAATTTCAATAAGAAAAACTGCAGAAATAAATATCTTTTTGGTCAAAAAACTGATTGTTAGTTTGCTTAATATGAAAAACCAAAACATACATAACTTTCAGATTCTATGGAGATTTTTGTGCCCATTCTTCATCTTCATAGCAGTTTAGAGAGAATCAGAAACAGAAATGGACATTAATCACTTTTTTACATGTTTTTACTTTTAAAATTTAAATGCTTGTTTTCTCATACTGCAGATTTTGTGGATTATAACTTGTATTGTCAGAAAAATCTCAAATGTCTTTTGTTAAAAGAACAAAGTTACATTTGCTTATACCATCTAAACTTTGCAATAAGTATTCCACCAACAAAACATATGATCAAACTACTAGACATAGACATCCATGTAATAACAGTACAAAAATTGTCTATATCCATAAGTTCTTTTTTAGTTGAAATTGTTCATAACTTTTGTTTTTGAAACCAGCTGAGCTAATTGTATAAACAAGATTATGGTCCCAAAAGAAATAAAAATCAGTAATGAAATAAAAATATATAATCGGACCCACCCACCTAATCTCCTCCCTCCATTGCTTCATCTACCAACACGTTTATTTTGTGCTTAGCAATATAGAACATAAAATATTTTAATCATCATAAAACTTAAAGATTCCACTGTAAAAAAAGTCACACCAAAATGATAAATTAAAATAACTAAACACATTTCACAAAATTCAAAAAAATTAAATACTCTCAAATTACATATATAGCTAGTGAGACGTTCTTCCAAAATTGAGACTCGACCAGGTTAAAACCAAAGAAAAAAGAAAAAGGAAAACTTGACCCAATAATTTTCATCAAAGCATTGTAAATAACGACATATGTATATATATATATAAACAATAATATATCCTCTTCACTTAACAAGAAGAGAGACAGAACTCAGAACATACAATCCACTTACTGTTTCTTTGGCTCGTAAAAGAAAAACAATGGGTACTGAAGGAAAAGGTCATGTACTGTTTGTCCCATATCCATTGCAAGGTCACATTAACCCAATGATCCAACTCGCTAAACGTTTATCCAAAAAAGGTATCAGTAGCACACTTATCATCGCCTCCAAAGACCACCGTGAACCTTACACTTCTGACGAATACTCCATCACCGTCCGTACTATCCACGACGGTTTCTTTCCGCATGAACACCCTCACGCTAAGTTCCAAGATTTTCACCGTTTCAACACCTCTACTGCTCGTAGCCTCGCAGATTTCATCTCTAGGTATTACAAACAAGATTCTCCAATATCACATATTGCATATCTCTAAGTCGAGAGTTTGATAAGCCTTATCTCATATGTTCTTACTTAATATTTATTCATATATTTTGAGCTCTTTTTAGGTAATAATCATATAATTACCACTTTTTACCATTTAAAACATTAGTAAGTTTCTCTTCACTGTTTTCTGTTATATGCACAAATATGTTACTGAGCTCTAGTGATATCATATGCAGTGAGAAGTTATCGGATAACCCTCCTAAAGCTTTGATCTATGATCCATTTGTGCCATTTGCATTGGACGTAGCCAAGGACTTGGGTCTATACGTAGTGGCCTATTTTACCCAACCATGGTTGGCTAGTCTTATTTACTACCACATCAAAGAAGGCACCTACGATGTTCCTCTTAATAAACCCGACCACCCAATAATTGCATCGTTCCCTGCCTTTCCCTTGTTAACACAAAATGATCTGCCTTCTTTTGCCTGCGAAAAAGGATCGTACCCTACTATATTCGAGTGTGTGGTTAGCCAATTCTCTAATTTGCGGCGAGCTGATTGCATTCTTTGCAACTCTTTTGATCAACTTGAACCTAAGGTAAGGTTAACTTTTTTTTTTAATGTATAGGTATGTAGTTTTGTTTGAGAAGGTTTTAGGATGTTGTCAACGTCTTTTTCCTCATAGGTACTTAAATGGATGAGTGATCAGTGGCCGGCGAAGAACATAGGGCCTGTGGTTCCGTCAAAGTTCTTGGATAACAGGTTGCCAGAAGACAAAGATTATGACCTCGGGGACTTCAAAACAGAGCCGGACGAGTCTGTTATGGGGTGGTTGGAGAATAAGCCGGCGAAGTCAGTGGTTTATGTGGCGTTTGGGACATTGGTGGCTTTGACTGAGAAGCAAATGAAGGAAACCGCAATGGCGATTAGAGAAACAGGATATCACTTCTTGTGGTCAGTTAGAGAATCCGAGAGAAGCAAATTACCACCTGGTTTTATTGAAGAGGTGATGGAGAAAGACTGTGGATTTGTGGCTAAGTGGGTTCCTCAGCTACAGGTTTTAGCACATGAGTCAATCGGGTGTTTCGTGACACACTGTGGATGGAACTCGACATTGGAGGCACTGTGCTTAGGGGTTCCATTGGTGGGAATGCCTCAGTGGACGGATCAGCCCACAAATGCTAAGTTTATAGAAGATGTGTGGAAGATCGGGATTAGAGTGAAGACAGATGCAGAAGGGTTTGTGAGTAAGGAAGAGATTGCAAGATGCGTTATTGAGGTCATGGAAGGAGAGAGAGGAAAAGAGATAAGGAAGAATGCTGAGAAGCTCAAGGTGTTGGCTTGTGAAGCTATCTCTGAAGGAGGAAGTTCCGACAAGAACATTAATGAGTTTGTTGCTCTTTTGAGTTAAGAGTTTGAAACTGATATGTAGTCAGTTTCCTATTTCATTACCTAAACGAGTTCTTTGTCGGCTAAATTCTGAGTAATCCTGTTGGTTACGTAGGTTGTCCCCTGCAAAAATATCCATATGTAAACTTTGTGTTAAAAAAATGAGAGATATTTGACCATAACTTTATAAGACAGTAGACACAATAAGAATAAAGTGCTTTCTTGCTTGTTTAATACGAATATGATACATTGTATTTCAAAATGTTCAGTTCTGTGCATAGGAAGTCTATATAGCTCAATGAAGTACTTTTGCGGTATAAATTATACATCGTTACAACGATAAGGCAGTGGCAAACCGAAGAAGGCTGTTTTCTTTTTGTATTCTTTGTATCGATTTTGTAGTGAACATGAGTAGAGAAGCTCTTGAATTGCTGAGTTTCTCGTGTTTCTAAGTCAAGCCTCTTCTGGTCTTTTTTACTATTTCCTGAGAAATCATCCATTTAATTGAGAAACAAACTCAAAATTTATGAGAGAGCTTGGCTCTAGTTTATGATACATAGAGAAAATAAAAAGTCTGGCTTAAATAAGGTGAAACTAGAAATGCAAAGAACATAAACGATAAAAGAGTTGTTAAAGAGAAAGCTTATTACCAAGGAAACTTGAATGTATCTTTCCACCATCCCTGTTTAGAGCAGTTTATGAAAATCTTGTCCAATCGGACTATGATCTCCGAAAATGTCGGCCTAACTAAAGATTCCGCATCCCAGCATTCCTCAATCAATCTGTACAGATAACAATTGAAAAACTCATCAGCTGAAAGCGGTTGGGTAAAGGATGAAGGACCATGCAAATGATGTTACTGTACCCCCTAAGTGTAAAAAACAAATTCTCCAAATTATGTTATAAGGTTGACAGAAATTAGTAGTACACTTACTCTCTCAACTCCGGCGGACAACTTTTGGTTTTGGCCTTAAACGAAGGTCTTCTTCCTTCCAAACACATTAGCTTCACTGCCTCTTCTGGGGGCTTAGGATGAAAAGGTTGTACTCCTTCAATCATCTGAAGAATTTCAAGATAAACTTAATTAAAGATTGCTGCCATGAGATTTGTTAAAGAAGCTTGTTCGCCTCAATCCTAAGAAAACATATAAACTAGATTGTCAGAAACGAACATATAAACTAGATTGGCTGGAACAGAACAAAGTACTTTAGCGAGCGTATAAACCAGTGAGTAGATTCAAACCCAGACTAGATACAGCCGTCAAGTAGTGCAGAAGAGCATTATAAAGTACACACTTTTGACCGCAAGGGTTGCTTATACGTACCTCATATAAAACAACACCAAAAGAGTATGAATCTACACTCCTGTCAAATACTTCATCTTTGTAGACCTCAGGTGCCACACAGTAATCTACAAACAACAAACAGATTCATCTCTTTAAACTATTGCCTATGAATTTTGACCCCAAAAAAAATACTATTGCCTATGAATATCAATAGTTTGCATGCGTATGCTAGTACAAGAAGAAACAATTTCTAAATTTGTATAATCTAAGCCATCTAGATGTTTGATTTACATCACGTTCCCACAATTCTGTGCTATAACTCTGTTAAGAATCCCAAATGTGAGTTGGGTCTATTATCTAAACAGATGGAATGACATATGACACTTTTTTGGGCAGTCATAAGGAATAAAGCATTTATAACTTACTTGAAGGCTCTATATGTGCCCCGTGATTAAGGATTCTTGATTTATCGGATGATAACTTGGCAAAACTTATCAACCCAAATCCCGCCACTTTCAAATGTCCTCCATTATCGAGCATAATATTTCTGGCACCTTACAAAAAGTTGCCAAAATTAGATAACGGGAAATCCAAAAATATTGTCTCAGAAAAGTTGATTTGAAGATGCTTCTTTATTTAGTTATCTTACTTGGGTTTTAGATCGCAGTGGATAACTGGTTCTGGTTTACACTCGTGTAGATAATTCATTCCCCTGAGAAGAGTTAAATGGTTTGTTAAGACCAGATAAAAAAAACATGTATATGATGGGCGGTATTTGTATACAAGCTTTTAAAGGAAAGGTCTATGCCTGGCTAAGTCGAGGGCAAATCTTAGAACTTTAGATGGAGAGAGACGTCCTTTCTTCTGAAGATAGCTCCCGAGGTCACCCTGAAAGTTACCACCCAGCCAACAATCCATGAATCCAGAAATTGCTTCAGATACAAAAATCTTGTAAGGCGAAAATCAGGAGGAAGCTTACTTTGGGATGATACTCAGACACAATCATCATGGGTACATTTTGAGTAACAGCGCCAACAAATTGCACAACATTAGGATGACGAACCTTCTCGAATAAAGTAAGTTCGTGTTTGAAGGCATTTCTGTGGGTGAATAACAAATTCAGATTATTAAATTGTTGAAGAAACATAATTTATGAAAACCAAAAGAGGACTACCACAGAGGAGGGAACGAAGTGTATTCCAAAATATATTATCGGAAATGCACGATTCCAACATAGATGTTATGTAGTAATTATGAAAGAACAATCATACACCTCATATCTTCAGCACTACGACCATAACAAATGCTTTTAACGATCTACAACTTAACTCAAGAGGAAAGGCAAACTTCTATTTGACCTATTAATCTGTTTGTCTAACTTAAGCAGATACTCATTGAAGAGAAGAATAAAACATACATGGTTTCAGGATCTTTGTAGAGCTCCTTATCAAGTATCTTTACAGATACCTTAGTCCCATTCCATTTAGCAACTTGATATATTCCCTGGCAAGTGGAAAAGTGAGGTAGTACCTTGTTAGAAAGCATTATATGGAAAACTAAGACATTGTTACGAGAAAGTGAATCAGAGAGAGCTCTTGCCTTTGAGATACCATCAGCTTTCCGAACTTGAAGTTCTTGTGGATTCAACTCGTATTCAGGAACTTCACGAGGATTTGTCACAGCCATCGGTGTCTTTTTGGTTTTCTAGAACCAAGAAGAATATATAACTGAACACATTGAGATATGTAAACAACAGAGCTCGATCCATATATGGCAAGGCGACATACCGGAACTTTGGCTCCACGGGCTTTCAAAATGTTGAAAATTTCTATATTACCATAGAATTTAGCATCAGCAGCTGCCTATCCACACAACACATCCAAATTTCAAAACCAAAAGTACATATCGAACCAAACGAGACAATGATTCACATTCTCCTTAATTATGTCGTGAAACTTAGAAAATTCACATTCTCCTTAATTAGGTCGTGAAACTTAGGAATTTCACATTACCGTGCTTCCCCAACGATCGCGAGCATCGATGTTAGCCTTCCTGGTAAGGAGAAGCTTCACAACGTCGACATGGCCTTCGCAAGCGGCGATGTGAAGAGCCGTACGACCATCAAGATCGATACTATTAACATCAATTCCTTCGTCGAGCAGATCCTGAACACCTTCAACGTCTCCTCTACAAGCCACGAAGAGAAGTTGCATAGTGGCGTCGAGGTTATCCGGAACAGCAAGCTGTTGACGGGCACCAGAACCTTCAGGAGTCCGATGAATGGGATCGAGAGACGATTGTCGGCCAAAACTGAATCGCATATTGTGCCGGCGAGGATCGTGGGAAGCCTGACGCGTGAACTGACGGCTAAGCGTACGGCGAAGCGATCCAGTAGAGAATTGTCTCGAGATCCCACGTTTTATGTGTCCCGCGATATTCGCCATCTCTCTACCGGATTCCTATCGATTATCAATCTCTTTCGTCTTTCTCTGATATCCAAAGGATAATCACATTTTCTGACTTGAGAAAATTTTCTTTAATCTGATGATTATGTGAGATCTGTCTCAAGTGCATTGGTTATCGAGGATAATTAATTAATAATTTCTTTCTTTCTTTCTTTTTTTAATTTACAGAGAAGATGAAATTATTGGCGTCGTCTCTTTCCGCTTGACTCTGGTTTGACTTTTGCTATCAATCATTGTTTGGCAGCTCCCGCGTAAAATTGGACTGTTCTTTATCGTTGTCCACTTATTTCGGTGGCTTTTCCGGATATATTTTATTTTTTCCCGAAATTGCGATTTTGACCTTTAACTTCTCAAAATAACAATTACTTTCTTTTCTTTGTTCCACTTTCAAAAATAACCTAAAAATTGATTTTGAATACAAAAATATACCCCTTTCATTTTTTATTCCAAAACTAACTCACATGGGTAGCAAAATTATAATTTTACCCTTAATGAGTAAACAAAAAACCTGATAACAAAATTACATTCGTACCCCTTGCAGATTAAGGAGACCTCACGTGAAGTCTACTCCGAGAAGACTTCACCTAAAATCTACTATTTCTAGGAGGAGACTTCACGTGAAGTCTACTTTTTAATATTATATTTAGTTAAAAATTAAATAGTTAATTAAAAATTAAATAGTAAGTATTTTTATTATTGATTCCAAGATCTAATAATAAGCAAACATGATGTATTAAAACTAAAATTAGATTTAACATGGTGGAAAAGAAGTATAGTATAGATCAAGTTAGAATAGGGGGTTACAATTTAGTGTTAATGGTTTAAGAGTTACAATTTAGTGTTAGTGATTTAGGAGTTACAATTCAGAACT
>OVBA01004713.1:0-22480 GCA_900406435.1 Lepidium aucheri
AAATAGAAACCTACATCTCACTAAAACCTACAACATTCAGTATATTATAAATCTACAATACATGAACTTAAACCTACAACAAAGCAAACTGAAATTACCAAAACACAACAAAATCAAACCCAAAATCAGAGAACATCAACGAAATCTAAGCCAAAATCAGAGAAAATCAACGAAATCTAAGCCAAAATCAAAGAAAAAATGAGAAATCGGATATGGAGAACAAAAACCCAGAAGAAAACAAAGAAGAAAACGAGGAAGAAGAAGAAGGAGGAGGCGGAGAAGAAGAAGAAGAAGAAGAAGGAGGCAGAAGAAGGGACGAAGAAGGAGGCGGAAGAAGAAGAAGAAGGAGGCGGAGAAGAAGATGAACGAGAAGAAGAAGAGGGCGGCGGCGGCGGACAAGGAGGAGAAGAAGAAGGAGAAATATGTTGAAGTGTTTTTAGGTTTAGAATTTGTTAGTTTTAGGTTTTTAGATTGGATGTTTTGAAAAAAATTTTAAAAAATTTTTTGTTTCCGAAAATTTTTACATTTTTGTTTCTAAAATTTTTTTTTTAATTAAAAATTATTTTTATTTTGTAATGGCATTTTCGTAATTAAAATGAAAATTAGGGAAAAAAATTAAATCAGAATGGCATGATAGTAATAAAACGATCATTCAAGAAAAATATGGACATTTCCACACATTCACCTTTTTGTAGGATGAAAAAGAACTATTCTAGTAATTAGAGCATGATATTGAACTATTTCAGTAATTATTTCTTATTATTTTTTATAACCTTTTTTCTAGATCATTTTCTTTCTTTTTTTTTTTAAATACTACACATATGAAACTCTAAATTCTTGAAATTACAGAATCTTATATGCTTATGTGGTAATTTTAAGAGATATAGGCATATAAGCTATTGCATGTTACAATGTTATTTCAAGAATTTAAGGTATGTTGCACAATAGTTGCAAAAATGTGACAAGTTTGATCTCGTTGTAATTTTGGATCATTTAAATAGTTATTCGAAATAATTTTTTTTCTCAAATTTAAAATTAAAAATTCCAAATATTTTATTGCAAATACCTTAACCAAACAAACTAATAATTTCTATATTATGGTATATTATAATATAGAAATTTCCAAATATAATATTACAGTATACTACTCCCTTTGTTTTTTATTAGTTGATGTTCTAGGAAATAATTTTGTTTTTAATTAAATGACGTTTTGTATTTCCAATGCATATTTGACCTAAATTTTCTTATTTAATTTGCTTTTATTTAATTTTTTTCCTTTGTCTTTTCACTTTATTAATTTTTTTTTATATTCAAGTAATAAATAAAGGTATAATGTCATTTCACAAAATTTCTTAATATGTGTAAAATTTGTAAAATATCATCTAATTAAAAAAGAGAGTATATTATAGTAATTTCCAAATATTTTTCTGTTTTAGTATTTATATCTAGTAATTATGTCATATTTAATGATAGCAGAGTATTTTGATAATCATATGTCATATCTATTAGCAATTATATTTGAGAATATTATACTCCACAAGAATGCATTTGGCATTCTGCAAACTTTAGAGGTCAATCGCTGGGTAGATGAAAAAAAATCTATAATATATGTGGAAATTTATTGCTAATATATATATTAAAAGTTACTACTACCTCTGTTTAGTTATACTTATGTTTTAGAAAAAAAATTGTTTCATTTTACTTGATGTTTTAATAACTATGTAATATTTATTATGTTTTTAATATTTTTGACTATTAAAATTCTGCAAATTGATATGTGATTTGTTAGATTATTTTAGAATTTATGATAAAACATATGTTGTTTAGAAAAAATAAAATAATTAATAATTTCTTAATATGTGTGAAAAAACTAAACATCAAGTATTAAAAACAGAAGAAGTATTAGGTAACAGAAATATAATTGCTATTTTCCTACCTAACAAGTAGCATAATTTATATTTGTATATATATATTATGAAGTAAACCGAATAATGAATTGTTATTAAGTAATTTTTTTTGTCAATATTAGATCACAATTGACCGGTCTATTTGCCAAGTTCTTATATAATATAAGGTAGTGAGACTCGATTCTTAGATATACAAGTGCGTCTGCCTTTAGTGATCTTACTATCTACCACTAAATTAAAGACCACCGGTTAAGTAATTTTATTTTTGAAACACGGATATGCATAATTTATATATGTATATATATATGATACAATGTTACTAAAATTTATAAATTTGTATACTATATTTTAGTCATCGGAAATCATAGAACAGGAATTAAATGAGTAAATATCAAAAGTGAAAAAGGAATTAAATGAAGAAGAAATTTGGGGGACCAAGAAGGAGACACGTGCAGCGGTCTGGTAAAGGCAACAGTGATCGAGAAGTCAGCAAGAGTCCTTTAAGACAGCGACACGTGCTCTCGAGCCCGTCGTGAACCACTTGCTCTCTCCTTTCCACTCTTTTTCTTCATTAATTCTTAATTACTATTATTGAATTCCACAAAACCACAATTAACTAATGCGTTTTAAAGTTAATCAAATGTTGTGTAATACCACTTGACTTAATGACCTTAAAGATAAAGTTTAACACTTGTTTAATTCTTTAACTATATTCTACCTGTTTTTTCCCATGAAGTTTTAAGTGATGTGATGTGGGATTCACATAGTATAACTTATGGCTTTTGGATTCTTAATCATTATCATTAGTTAGGTGGAAAATAAAATACTGAGAAGTTTCTAAAATACCCTAAATAGTTTCAGATACTAATGTCTATGTGAATTTAATTAGTCATTTTAAAACGATTCGTTTAATTTTTGGAGCTGTGATTAAATTATAATTGCAAGAAGTATGTATTCCATTTGGTTTGTCCTTAATTTAGTTTGATATCAGGTAGTGAATTTAAATCTTACATTACTCTAATTAGAACATTTAGATTATATATCATATATTGGCGATCCAATTGTTGACAAATTTTTTTTATGTGGTTATGTTTTATGTTGTATGCACATGTTAAGTTAAAATTATATATATATATATATGTGTATAATATTTTGGATATTGTTTTAGAAAATTTATACTTCTTTATTTAAAATTTTCAAAAAATTATAATGCAAATTATAAGTTAATTTAATATTTAATTACCTTAAATTAAAGTTTATACCAATAAATTATTGTGATTAATATTAGTAGTTATATATAACTGAATTTTACAATTCAATTAATCGAATATATATATATGAAAAAATATTTTGAAACTTTCTTGTGATGACTTTTTGTAATTTTAGGATTTTAGTTTTTTGGCTAAAAAATTAACTTTAAATTATTCTACCTTCACTAAAAATAAATTTTCCAACTCCATTTATGATAATTTGTGGTAATTGTTATATTTTAATTCTTTTTGATTAAAAGTGTTATGTTAAGTCATTTCATGGACTCTAACCTTCATGAATTCACTTTTTGACACTATTTGTGATAATCTTTTTCTAATTTATTTATTTTAACTTTTTTGGTTTAAAAATTATTTCAAGACATTTCATGGACTTTAACTTTTTACTAAATCTCGTTGATTACTAACTTTTGAAATTTAACTTTATATAATATAATAATATATTTTATGTATGAGGAGATGATCATTCATAGAACATGTATATAATGATAATAAACACATTAACAATAGGAAAATAAAATAATGATACATTTAATTTGAACTATTTACTTGTTTTGTTTCTATGTCTTGATTATGTTAGATGTAAATGATAGATATAAGATTAATAAGGCAACAGAAAATGTGATGCTAGTAGTAGTGAAACTTCTTGATAAAAGTTTGAGAGACCTAAGAAAATATCGAAAGTTTATGTGTTAATGAGATCGTCTATCTAATTATATATATATATATATATAGCAATTAAACTTTTTAGATTAGAATGATGTACATAGATAAATATGTAGTAATAGAGAGATATAACTACAATTATCTTCTATTGGATATTAAGATTATAAATTTTTTGATGTTTTATAAGCAAATTTGTTTTTAATTATAATTTTTAAAAATGTGCTATTATTTTATTTATCCTTATTATGAGAGAAATATTTGTGATTATTTTTGTTTTAAAATTATAAATCAAGATAATTATTTTAAAAAAAATTTATGTTAGAATTGTGAATATAGATAAATATTTTCTTTATGTTAGAATTGTGAATTAAAGTAAAAAAAATATTGAAATTTTTTGAATTGTTAGATTCCATATATGGGAGAATCCCTATGATTACTAACTTTTGAAACCCAATTTTATATAATAGGATATATATACTGTAAAATTTTGGATCGTTGGACTCGACACATGAAATAATCTCGTTGATATACTAAATTTTGAAACCCAAGTTTATATAATAATGTCATTTGATTTGACATGTATAAGAATCTCATTGATTACTAACTTTTGAAACTCAACTTTATATAATAAAATCAATAAAAATACTACACAATTTTGGATCATCGGATTTGACACGTGGAAGAATCTCGTTGATAACTAACTTTTGAAACCCAACTTTTTATAATAGGATACTGTAAATTTTCTGATGGTTAATTTTGACATGTGGAACAATCATGTTAATGAATAACTTTGTAAATTCAACTT
Source organism: Lepidium aucheri (assembly GCA_900406435.1). NCBI lineage: Eukaryota > Viridiplantae > Streptophyta > Magnoliopsida > Brassicales > Brassicaceae > Lepidium > Lepidium aucheri. Next base: position 4,647 of record OVBA01004713.1, read on the forward strand.
TATATAATATGATAGCATGAAGAAAATGATTTTGGAATATTTATTCTATTTAAATGAGATGACATAACAAGAAAAATAGAATAGTGACATGTTGATCAAAGTTTGAATCGGCCAATACTTGATTCAGTACAAAGTAAACCAAGAATAATGCACACAAAGACTAATCTTACATTCGCGACCAAAAGAAAAAAAAAAGACTAATCTTACATATATCAAATTGTTTGGTGTGAATAGTCATGATTTAAGTGAAAACTAATTGTATATCCATCAAATTCTCAAAAACTTTGTAGCATGAGATCCGAACATCCTTACAACCAATCCAAAAAGATTGAAGTAGGAATAGTTCTATTGAATCGCAAAAGTTAGAGAACATGTGACCCACTTTTTATCCAAGATAACATAATGATTTATAACTCAAACAAAAAAGTTATTTTTTATACATACTTTAAAAAAATCATATTGGAAATTTTGACTTTGTATAATTAAGATAAATATTTATAGATATAAAGTTAATATTGGATAAGAAAAAATAGCAATATATATATATATATATATATGTGTGTGTGTGATGTGTTTGATAGAATCATTATAGATGTTCATTCTTATAATACACGAGTTTAAATCATTTTCAAGATTTATAAATTAAAAATTTCATTTTATGGTTTCAATATAATTAGATGAGTATCACCATTGAAATGCGGTTTAAAATTTATAGATAAATTAAAATTTCATATTATTAAAATAATTAGTGGTGATTATTTGCGTTTAACATAAAATAAAATAAAATATATAATATTTTGCATAATCAAAATAAGATATAAAATAGAGAAACTACAATAGATCTACATAAGTTTTAGTAAAATTAGTTCTCTCACCAAAGTACTGTTTCGTAGGTCATTGTACATAACTTTTTCTTTTTTTAACCCTATCACTTATGTAATCTAATATCTCCATATATTTCGATATCTGTTTTTGATTCTCTGAGATTTGATCTCTATTTCAATTTCATAGTTGTTTTTGCTCAATTTTCTTTTGAGATTCATTAAACAGATGCCAAAGACGAAAATGAAGAACACGAATAAGAAGTTGAAGATGATGACGAATATGAAGATGACAACGAAAGTGTGGCTGAGTTTTGTTGGATTTGTTCCACTTTATAATTTTATATTTTTCTTGCTTTTTCGTTCTCACAAATGCATACCCCGATTTCAAAAATCTTTTATGAAATTGCATACAATTATTGTCTGGTGTCTTTAATTTTTGTTTCTCAAGTTTAGGTTTTTGCAAATTTTTCCTCTAAAAACCTCTGTGTTTGCTCGATTAGATTCCAATCAAGATGCGACTACTTCAGTTTATTTTGGTGTATATATATCCACGATCCTATATGTACATGTAACCTGATTTGTGGATGTTTATATTTGCAGATTACTATATAACTGCTCGCATACACATACAATTGAATAGAAGAAGACTTAGATCTGCTTGAACGCCTTATGACACAACGCCACAAGCTAATGGGCAAGAGAGCTACTGTCTACTTGAAGCAATCTACAATACATAATCTCATTGACATTCAACCAGATAACCTCACATTTAACAAATCATATCGAATTTATAATTATGGGAATATTTTGTCTAGACGTTGAAATTATTATTGGTGTAAAATTTTTGGCAATTAACATAATAAATATTTCACACTAATTTTTTTTCATTAATATGTGAACTTTAAATCTTTAAATAAGTTTCTTATTGATTTTAATTTTATAAGCATATGAAATTAACGCATAAACATAAACAAACATTTCACTGTTTTTTATATTATTTTCAACTAAACTAACATCATCGTTCTGTAACCTGCGAATCACTCTGAGCAAACATGAACTAGATAAATCTAGATAAAAGAGATAGTTAGTAAATTAAAAAAAACAAACTTTCAAAAAATTGAACAAAAAAAGGTTTTTCAAAGATATTTAATATGTAATGTACATAGTTTTAAATCTCCCAACTTCTGAAATCAATGTATTGTATAGAGTAAAATTAGAGTTAAGTGTATTTGATATGCTAATATTCTCTAAATTACTTAAAAGATAGTAAATTAAGTATTATCCATGAAAAAGTACTGATAACACCATAAACAATTTTTCTTACGATAAAACTGACATTTCCATTCTTTAATGCATGCAAATTAACAACACATACAATAGTGCATGTGTTGTTTTGTGCCACAAAATCAAAGACTTGTTTAGCCAAATCATCCTAAAAGGTATACATCAAATGCATATAACTAATTCATTTTGTCAAATATTTAGAAAAATATATTTCTAAAAAAACCTTTTAAAAACTTTTATTATCTTGCAAATAAAATTTTAGTTTTAAAGTATCTTTCTCTTATGAGTCATGACTATCTAGTATACCTTCATAATTGGGGGATTTGATTAAAATGACCTAAAATTTGATTGGAAATACAAAAGTAGACCCCAATTTGAGTCAAATGCAAAACTAACTCAAAAGGCTAGTAGATTTACAATATTCTCCTTAATGAACAAACAAAAAACAGATATCACAACTACAGTTTTAACCTTCGGTAATCTACAATTAAAGTCTACGCGTATATAGATTACATGTGAAGTCTACAAGGTAAAGTACATATGAAGTCTACAAGGTAGACTTAAAATAAAGTCTACTTTGTGATTAGTTTTATTTTAAAAAATGAAATTAGAAATATTAGCAATTAGAATGTTTAATTTATTTAATTAAAATATAAGTAAATAGGATTTTTAAAATTAAATTTATTTAATTAAATGTATACTTCAATATATATTTTGAATTATCTTCGTAAACTTTATTTAAAATTTACATGTTGAATTTTAGATTTTACGTAGACTTTATTTAAAGTCTATATTTTAAATTTTGGTTACGTAGACTTTATTTAAAGTCTACAAAATATAATTAATTTAATGCAAAAAATAATTATCAATGAAAATTTACTTAGTGTAGACTTTATATGAAGTCTACTACGTGTAGATTTTAAATCAAGTCTACTTACACATATTTAAGCCTATTGAGCTTGTATTTACTCTTACAATTTATCCTAGGTATAAAAGTAGTTTTACAAAGTTGAAAGAAACCCTAATTTCATTTGTAGCCTCCATCTTTCATTCTCATTTGTAGCCTCCATCTTTCTCTCTCATTTGCAACCTCGATTTTTTAGGTAAGGTTTAATTTTTCTTCTTTGTTTTACTAAGATCTGGGAAAAAACAAACATATTATGTTGTATGTTGCAAAAATTGAAAGAAATTCACGCTTTGTTACTTGAAAAAATAAAAAGTGAGGTTTGGTTAGTGGGTTGTCTTATGTCTCATGTAAACTAAATCACTCAAATTTCAAGGTATGAAAGATTTGATTTTTATTTAATTTTGCTGTATAAAGATTTTTTTACTATGAAATATTTGATTTTTATCATTATTTTCTTGAGTAAGATTTTATTTTTTGTTGATTTTCTTATCTATAGTTTTTTTAAAGTCGCTTTTTTTGTTAATATTAGTGAAATATTTCATTTTTGTTAATTTTCTTGTTCGTAAATGTAAATTATTTTATTTTTTATAATATTTGTGAAAGATTTTATTTTTTGTTGATTTTCTTGTTAATGGTAGTGAAAGAATTAATTTTCTTTCTTATTTTCTTATGAATAACTCATTTAGATATGTTTTCTAGTTAATTTTTTTGTTAATTATATTATTAATATTAATGAAATATTTTATTTTTTGTTAATATTTGTGAAATATTTTATTTTATTTTTGTTGATTTTTTTGTAAATCTTAATGACATAATTGATTTTGTTTTCTTGTGAAATATTCCAATTTTTGTTGCAGATATCAGTTGCAGAGATTGGTTGTAGACGTCGATTGCAGACAAAAGTTGCAGACATAGGTTGCAAAAATTAGTTGTAGAAATCAGTTGTAGACATCGTTTGCATACATCGTTTGTAGAGATATAAAATGTTGCTTGTATTTTAATTATAGTATATGAATGTTGTAATTTAAGTTCTTAATATTTTTAATATGGCTTTGTCATTAAAGAAATATTGTAACCATATATCTAGTGAAATATTGTAACTATATATCCTTTCTATATGAAGCACTTATAGCTATTTCTTAAAGTATTTCAAGTACAAAGTATTTCAAGTGTTAGTAAGACTGCACATGAAATATAAATATGCTAAAAGACTACAAAAAGTTTTGTCATCAAAGATAACCCACATTAAAAAGATAGATTTCATTACATGTAGTACAAGAAATTTTTTTAATTATTGGATAATATTTAAATTAATAGATAATTATATTCTCTTAAAAGCAAAAATTAAGTTATATAAAGAAATAAAAAAAAATCAAATTAAATCTCACGACAAAGAATAAAATAATCTCGCAAAAATTTTAAGTAGTATCAATCAAAACAAATATTTTCTTATTTAATTCTGGATAATTTTTAAACTTTAAAGGTAATTATTTCCTTTAAATAAAAAATTTAATTTAAATTAAATGAAACTAAATAGAAAAAAAATTTTAAATAAATGTAAATTATAAATGTTAAGGGCGATATTGTTATCAACTACATTGAAATTAGACTTCGTATTGATATGTAAGCTTCTTGATTAGAATCACTTCTCTTATTATATGATATGATAATTTTAAAATTTAAGAAAGAATTATATTTTCTTGAGAATAAACAACTAAATTGAAAAAATTTTATTTAATAAATGAATTAAATTTCATTGAAATTTTAAATAGTATTAATCATAAAAATAATTTTAACTTTTGGATAATATTTAGAAAAATTACTAAAAATGCCCATTTCGAAATGCTCTTTTTCAAAACATACCTCTATGATCATTTATCTCTCTCAATTTTCAAAGAAAATAGTAGATTTTGAAAAGGGTACATGCCAATAAGGATATTTTTGAAAATCCTCTAATATTTAAGTTAATAGATAGTTACACTTTCTTAAAAAAAGTTAAATAAAAAATAAATAACAAAAAATAATGAGGGATTTTCAAAAATACCCCTATTGACATGTACTCTTTTCAAAAGGGAAAATTGCAAAAATGCCCTTCAAAAGAGGACATTTTCATCACTGTCCTCATTTTTTGGACATTTTCAAAAAATGCCCCTCATTATGGAAAATTGACTAAAATACTCTTATATTATTATATATATATATATTTTTCACAAAAAAGTTTTCCGCCAAAAAAATTTTTTTTCCCGCCAAAATGTTTTTTACCCGCCAAAATTTTTTCTGCTTTACGAAAAAAAATTTCCGCCATAAAAAATTATAAGGGAATTTATAATTTTTTTTATAGGAGAGCTTATAAAATTTATAAGAGAGCTTATAAAATTTATAAGGCTTTATAAGAGACCTTAAAAAATTTATAGGGCTTTATGATATAGCTTATATAATTTATAAGATTTTATAAGATAACTTATAAAATTTATAAGGTGCTTATAAAATTTAATAACGTATTTACAAAAATTTATAAGAGAGCTCATAAAAATTTATAAGGGTTTATAAGAGACTTTATAAAATCTATAAGGTTTTATAATAGAGCATATATATTTTATAAAGCTTTATAAGATAGCTTAAAAAATTTATAAGGTGTTTATAAAAAATTTATAACGTGTTTATCAAAATTTATAAGGCTTTATAAGAGAGCGTATAAAATTTATAAGGTATTTATAAAAAAATTTTAAGGTGTTTATAAAAATTTTTAAAAAATTTATAAGGTGTTTATTTAAATACACGATGAAGAAAAACAAAAATCAAGAGAAACAAAAGAGTACAAATTTTTTTGTATTGTTAAATTTGTCTCGAGATGTTTCTTATATAGATTTCAATTAAAATTTTTGTTCTATTAAAATTTGGAATATCATTTGTTTGATTTCCTTTAAATATAAGGTATTTAGATTTTTATTAAGAATATTTCAATAAAATACTTTTTCTGTTGTTTTCTATTGTGTTGAACAATTATATTTCAATTAAGGTTTTTATGAAAATACAAACAAACATATTTGTTAAAACAAACAAACTCATCTTAAGATTCTTATCAAAATCTAAACAAAAGAATTTTTTTTGTCAACAATTGGATCGACAAGGTTAAATCAATAAAATCAATAAATCAATAAAAATCAAATCTTATTTGGTTAAATATATTTTTATACCAAGGAAAATAAAATTTTAATTTGTTAGAAATTTCATTTTAAACTAACAAAATAAAAATCTTAATTGGTTAAGGTTTCCGGTTTTAACAAATGAAATTTAAATCTTAAATGGTTAAGAAATTTCTTTTTAAATTAACAAAAATCAAAAATTAATTGGTTTAAGTTTTTTTTTAATTTTATATTTTTTTTGTCAACAATATTGGACCACAACTGGCCGGCCCATTAGCCAAGTTCCTGCATAATGCAGGCGGCATGACTCGATCCCATGATGTGCAAGTGCGCCTGCCATTTAGTGGACTTATCCCTGCCACTAGACTAAAGGCCACTTGCAATTGTATGTTTTTATTCAAATCCATTAAAACAAATATATTATTTTCAAAAATAATCTTATCTAAACAAAAAAATAAATTAATTAGTTTAAACAAATTAAGCAACCAAAACAAATTTAGAGATTTTAAATCTATTTTGAATTAAATATAAGGTATTTGGTTAATTGTTGAATTAATGTTATTATCATAATTTAACAAATAAAATTTGTTTAATTAAAAGTCTTATCATAATTTTAACTAACATATTTGTTAAAATATCTATAACTAACTAAATCAAATTAAGGATCAAAAATACAACCAATCAAATTAAGTTTCAAAAAGTGACCAAATCATAACAAAATCTCTATTAACAAAATAAAAAACAGTTATTGCGACAAAGAGATATAGATAAGACCAAATCATGTGATAAATTATCTAAACAAATGTTACTCAGACAAATTAGTTAGTTAAAATAAATCAACCAAATAAAAAATTTTAAAATTTAAAATTCTCTATTATTTTATTAAAAAGATACAAAAATCTTATTGTCACAGGTTTTTTCGGTACAATATTGTTACGGTTTTATTATAATAAACATATAAGTTAAAAATCTTTTTATATTGAATTTAAAACAAACTAAATAATATTATGTAGATAAATATATTAATAATTATTTAAAGAATTTTATCAAATATTATCAAGGGATAATTTTATTGAATTATTATAAAATATATGAATCTGTTAACGCTACAATTTTATTGAACATAGAGATTTGAATTAAGAAATATCTCAATACTATATTTTTTATTGTTTTTATTGCGTTGACCAATAATATTAAATTAAAGTTCTTATCAAAATCCAAAAAAACTTATTTGTTAAAACAAACAAAATCATATCAAGGTTATTATCAAAATCCCAACAAATTTGTTTTTTTAAAACCAACGAAAATAAAATCTTAATTGGTTTTTTTTTTGTCAACAATATTGGGCCACAACTAGCCGGCCCATTAGCCAAGTTCCTGCATAATGCAGGCGGCAGGACTCGATCCCGGGATGTGCAAGTGCGCCTGCCATTTAGTGGATTTACTCCTGCCACTGGACTAAAGGCCACTTGCNCTCCTGCCACTGGACTAAAATAAAATCTTAATTGGTTAAAGATTTTCTTTTCAAACTAACGAAAATCAAATTTTAATTGGTATTTGTAATCCAACAAAAATCAAATCTTAATTGGTTAAACTTTTTTTTAACAAACGAAATTCAAATCTTAATTTGTTAGAAATTCTTTTTTAAAACAATAAAAATAAAATTTTAAATGGTTAATTTTCCTTTTTAATTGTATGTTTTTATTGAATTGAATTAAAAGAAATAATTATTTTTTAGAAATAATCTTACGTAAACAAAAAACAAATTAATGAGTTTAAATAAATCGACCAATCAAAACAAATCAAGACATCTAAAATCTTCATTATATTATTGCAATGATACAAAAAATCTTATTGCGATGGTTTTATTAAATTAGAGATATCAATTAATTAGAAAATATTTAAATATTATAAAAGCATTCACATGAATAAGTTATTAATAACATACATTAAAATCACAAAGAACCATATCAATTGTTTGACCATGTTCTTTGGTGCATACCTTCTAGAGGTTTAGAATTTTGACTTTAATCCTCCAAGTTTCTTTGCTAGATTTGAACGAATAAATTTTAGAGAAAGACATGCTGAAGAAACAATAATCGAGAGAAAAATGGCATCAATTTTGTTGGTGTTATTAAATTTGTCCCGAGATATCTCTTATATAGACTCCGCTTAAATTTATATTTTGTTAGGATTAGTAATATCTTTTGTTTGATTTTCCTAGATATAAAGTATTTAGTCAATTACTGATTTAATGTTTTATCATAATTAACAAACAAACAAAATCTGTTTAATTAAGGATCTTATCATAATCCTAACAAACTTATTTTCTTGTAAAAACTAAGTGACTGATTTAAAATTCGAACAATCAAATCAAATCAGTAAAAATTTATTGCTACAAAAAGACAAAGATATAACCGAAACATGTGACAAATTATCTAAACAAAATTTATTTAGATGAATTAGTTATCTAATACAAATCGACCAATAATAGATTTTAAATCTTTATTATATTATTATAAATTATACGGATAATTCAATGCTACAGTTTTATTATAATAGAGATATAAATATTTAATTTCTGTTTTTATATAATAAATTTTTATTATATTTAATTATTTTATCTCTGTATATTTGAGTTGAATTTTTTTTTTTTTTGTCAACATTGGATCGACAAGGTCCGATCCATAGCCTAAAGCTCACTCTTAAAATTCCTTTTTTAAGCTACCATAATGCAGCAGGTAGGAATCGAACCCGAGTGCCAAGTCATTAGCTAGATCATCCTAACCACCAGACTGAGAGCAACTCGGCATGAAAATTAAAGAAACTAATAATATTATATAAATAAAAAATATATTAATAATAATCAGTTAAAAAATCAATCAAATCTTATCAAAAAAATAAAACCAACCAATCAAAACAAATCAAGGGATTAAAAATTGTTTTTTATTACTAAAAAAGATATAGAAAATGTTAATGCCACAGTTTTATTATATATAGAGATTTCACAACAAATCAATATATTTAGATAATAATTTATTAAATAATAATTTAATATGTTAGAAGTATAATTTAAGGATATTTTTATTTAATTTATTAATAATTTTGAGATATTCAATATGCAAAAGAGTTTAGATGGACGTCCGGCCAAAAAAATTAATTTAGATGGACAAAGATGTATTACGATAGTCTTTTTTAAAAGAAACTTTCAGAAAAATAAGATGTTTAACTATGTATCATTTCTTATTTGAATATGTTTCGTTGATTTCTAATAGCTTATTATGTACTTCATCTGATTCTAAATATAAGTTGCACGTGGTTTTTACTTTAGTGATATGTGTTAAATTTACTATAGGCAGATGTACTTATATATTCAGGGATCAAGTCATACTGACTACATTATATAAGAACTTGGCTAATGGAATAGACAATTATGATCCAATATCGACAAAAATATATATATAAGGTGCTTAAGACCTTTTTTGTAAAATATTTTGCATATTTCTATACAAATTTCAATGAATCTAATATATTATGACCTTTAGTAATCGGTAGTATTTTTCGTGACTCGTTAAAATATTAAAGAATTTAAAAGTAAATAAATGATAGGAAATAAATGGAGTAAGGTAGACAATAAAATTCAGATATTTTGTAGAGGACCGTGGCAATTAAGGGATAAAGTCATGTAATAAGGGGTAAAAATGGAAGAGGAGGTTTGTGTGCAATATATCTCTCTCTCTCCGTCGGATCATCACTCCTTTAAATCACCATCAATGAAATTCCAAATTTCTCGGATTTTTATTTTTCAATTACAAACCCTAAAGCCCTAGAGAGCCCATCCTTCTCCTCACCTACTTACTTCACTCAGCTCAAGCTCCTCTGTTGTTTCTGTAAGTCTTTAATTCTTTCTCCTACATTTAAAGTTTAGAATTTTCTGGAAACAAAACAAAAATAATCAAAAATCTGAATTTTGTGTTTCCCTTCAATTTTAATTTGGAAAGCACAATTCTAGATCTGTGATTTAGCTTTTCTGATAAAAGTTGCTAATCCAGGAAAGATAAATCAATGCAAATTAAAACAAGTAATTAATTTTGGTTCCTTTATAAATCGTTTCATAAAATCAAGCAAGAGCTTGACACCTGTTTCATCTAGAGTCCAACGATCTGCATAGAATCCACAACACAGCAATAATGATCCCTTTAGATTTTTTTTAATTTATTTATTTTCTTGTTGGTTACTAAGAAACAACTCAATTTATTATTACTAACTTCTCTTTTCTTAAAAATAAAATTAGAAACAGCAAATCTAAAAATACCATTCAACTCGGTTTCTGCATTTTTTGTCTTCTTATCTTTAAAGTTTCCATTGATAATCGCTTCAGCCGAAAGTTGCTTCTTGCAGATCAATTTTTGTAGTAGCTTAATAATTTTATCATAACTTCTGATTCTTGTTTTAGCTTCTTCTTCTTTGATGTTTGTCACTTTAATTAAGATCGTCAACTTTACTCCCATTTTGATGAAATATACAATCATCATTTTTCTATATGTCAGATCTAAAAGAGTAGAGCAAACATTCGCAATAGAATAACTGATATTTTAAATATGTATATATGAAAGTCATTTGTATAAAAGTAGATAAGTCTGTGACATACATAAACATACGCATATATGTAAAGATTTGTTTCTTTGTTTATGTTTCATCTTCTTATTGCAGGCTTGTGGCTGATATCATTTCACACAGTGCTTTTGATGACTCTGTAGAAGCTGCAGACAGAGAGCTTAAACGAAGCTGTATCTACTGACTTTGATGGTGAAATATCGAAAACCCTAAATTAAAATCACAAATTTTTTTTTTTTTTTTTTTGATTTTTTTTTTTTTTTTTTTTTTGTTTTTTTTTNGAGGGTCTTCATCATCAATGCATACATAGTACAGAGGGTAAACAAAACAATTTTTTTTTAAAAAAAAACGATTTTTGTTTTCTCTTCTTTAAATCCAAACCCAACACACCAAACAAAAAAAACCCTAAGTTTAGATTTTAAAATTTGTGGAAAAAAAAGCCCTAAAATTTTGTTTTGAGGGGTTTTGGAAAGGTTAGGCATGAGATTGTTGGTGAGATGTTTCCGAAAATTGGAGATGATGAAATGATTGGAGATCTAATGAAGAATAACAATGGAGACGTGGTGGATAACAGCAACAACAACAACCGGTTAAGCCGGTGGCATCACAATTCTTCCCGGATAATTAGGGTTTCTCGAGCTTCCGGTGGTAAAGATCGACACAGCAAAGTCTTAACTTCGAAAGGGCCACGTGACCGACGTGTCAGGTTATCAGTCTCCACCGCTCTTCAATTCTACGATCTTCAAGATCGGTTAGGTTACGATCAGCCGAGCAAAGCTGTGGAATGGTTAATCAAAGCAGCTGAGGATTCAATCTCCGAGCTTCCTTCACTCAACAACGCTAATTTTCTGACCGATGACGAGAATCCGAATCAAGATCAGACAGTAACGACAACAGTTGGAGCGGCTAATTCGTTGTGTAAATCAGCTTGTAGCAGTAACTCGGACACGAGTAAGAACTCTTCCGGTTTGTCTCTTTCGAGATCGGAGCTTAGAGATAAAGCTAGAGAGAGAGCTAGAGAAAGAACAGCTAAAGAGACCAAGGAGAGAGATCACCAGAACAACAACCACACTTCCTTTACCGATTTGTTAAATTCCGGTTCAGACCCGGTTAGCTCAAACCGGCAGTGGATGGCTCCTTCTTCATCTCCAATGGAGTATTTCAGTTCAGGTTTAATTCTCGGGTCGGGTCAAACCCATTACCCAATTCAAACAAATTCTCATCCTTTCTCATCAATCTCCGATCATCATCATCCTCATCAAGAGTTTACCTTTGTTCCTGACCATCTGATGTCTCCGGCTGGATCCAGCGGCGGAGCATTTAATCTCGATTTCAACATGTCGACATCCTCCGGCGCCGGAGCTGCCGTGTCCGCCGCATCAGGTGGGTTCAGTGGTTTCAACAGGGGGACCCTTCAGTCCAATTCAACAAATCATCAGTCTTTTCTCGCAAATCTACAGAGATTTCCATTATCAGAAGGTGGAGGAGGTCCACAGTTCTTGTTCGGTGCACTGCCTGCAGAGAATCACCAAAATCATCATCATCATCATCAGTTTCAGCTTTACTATGATAATGGATGTAGAAACAGCTCTGACCATAAGGGTAAAGGCAAGAACTGATACGGATTTCTTATTGCATCTTCTGTTTTCAGATCCTCATTATCTATGCTTCTTTCTCTCTTTTATTTTTGCAGCAAATGTCATTTATCATCTTCTCATCATCATCCTTAAATGTGTGTTTAATTTGTTTCGGGTTTTTGAGGGTCTCTGGAAATCTCTTAGCATTGGGTTTGTAATGTTGTATTTTGTAATATTAGCATTTTGTTTTGCGTTTTCATAATTCAATTGTTAGCATATATATCACAACTTATGTTTTTTTGGTTTTTTTTTGAGTGTATGAAAGTGTTACATTAGCATTTTAAAAAAAATTTATTTATTTAATATAGCTCTTTAATTATTAATTGTTATTACTAAGATACTGTTTCTTGGTATTCATGAACAAGGATAGGTCAAGGCAATAGGGCGATCCTTTTTAAGGATACTATAATGAATCAAATCAGTTATCAAAGCAAAATATAAATACATAATATAGGTGAAGAGACAAGAAACTTGAAAAGAAAAATTTAATAAACTCAATAATAATAATTTTAAATAATTAATATTCTGAAGATAAATGAAACTAAAAATCAGGGGTAATGGCATTATAAATGCATTGAAGAGAGTGAAAAAAAATGAAATGAAATATGTCTCCTGTTATGCTCTCTGTTTGGTTCCCTTCTTCCTTAGCATCTCTCATCTATCTCGCTCTATATGTATTGTTTCACATCTTTATCTACCTCTATCTATATATGATTTATATTTTTTTATGGTTAATCTTTCTCACTTTTTGACACCTGTTGTCTTCAACATTGGCTGTCCCCAAATTTTCATAAAATTTTTCTGATCTGTTTATATTTTTCTGATCTGTTTATATTAATTTAAGTTATTTTAACTTTTTGTATCATGGGCTACTTGATCTTCTGCACCCACATGGCTAACCCATCTTTTAGGGTACTAGACAATGTATTATTAAATTCATTCTTTTAGTTATTTAATATATTTTATGTAAAAGAAAGCTTTCAACTTTTCTTTGGGTTTTGGGATTTTGAGTAAAGTTGTTTCACTTGTGATTCATGTGTTTTGAGGCTTTGGCATCTTCACTTCATTTTTCCTTAGTGAGAAAGACAATATCTTCACTACATTTGTTTAAAACAAAAGACTATTTTTGGCCTTATAACATCTATAAATAATTGAGAAAGTAAAAGTTTTGGAGAGAACCATTTATCAGTTTCAAACAATAGCCTTTTTCCTGATATTTTTTGTGTTGTAATTTTGACTTAATTCATGAGTAGAATTTATAGATAATCATTATAGAGTTTGTGTCAACACTTTTGTATATGATCTGTATTCTTTTTGATAAATGATGTTATATATATATATCTATTATATAATAAAAAGAAATCATTTTCAATGATTATCTTTGGAGTCAACCTTAATTACAATAAATGCCATTAGAATTTTATTTAAAATACTATGGTTCAAAATTTTTAGAAAGGTTAGTGAAGTAGTTACCTTAGTTTTAATCATATAGATCACACCCTATTTAGTTAGTGTGGACTTAGATTGAATCTATCCTATATTTGATATATAATTTATCTGAAATCTTATTATTTAATATATATAATTCTGTAATCTTTAACAAAATTCCTCCACTAGTGGTAAAAATTCATATAGCCACGAAAGAAAATCGTGACTAAAAAAAAGTCACGAAAAACCACAAATATTTAACATATAGCCATGAATTTTCTAGTCACGACCGTATAGCCACAGTGTAGCCACAAATAGCCGTGTTATAGTGACAAATAGTTACTCGTGGCTACATCTTGGCTATACAGTCTTGGCTAGAAATTGGTGTCTTTTTGTGGCTTTTTTTCCAAAAATTTGTGGCTAAATGTTAAATATTTGTGACTTTTCGTGGTTTTTTTAGCCATAATTTTTTTCGTGGCTCTACCCTGGCTATATGAATTTTTTTGTAACAACCATGTAATATCCTAATTTTCAAAATTTAAATTATAAATTACCTTAAAATTATAAATATAATAACTCATTTGATTCGCATATTCTAAACTTAATTCTAAATTTTATAATAGAGTCAATCATTTGAAAGCATTTGACACAAATATGGATAAGTCTTAAACAAGTTTAAATAAATTTGAATATCAAATTATACACGGTTTCATAAATTTCTCATCTTGAATTATTCGAATATATCATTAAACCATGAAAACCCAACCCAAAAACAATATAAATACATGTCTATTGGTAATGTCTTTTTTATATTATCGATTTCTCTGATTTTTTTGATTTTTATACTATGTTTTTCGTTGAAGTTTCTTCCTTGAAGGCAGTGGTGCAAAAATGGAAGAACAAAGTCAAAATTGTTAGACTTTGGAAGGCATATACATCAGAATTCGGCTAAACAATTGAGATGGTTTTATGTGAAGCCAGAGTAACAAAAAAACAAAATACTATACTCTTTATTGTGTCGACTCTTATTATCTATATCATATTTTTAGGTTATTTTATTTTAACCATTTTTGTAGAGTGCTATTATCCATTGTAATATCAAACAAGATTTGATTAAGAAATATGGTTACCTTCTTAAACAAGGTGATACCAACATTATTTCTAATTTCATTATTGGTCCGGCAAGTGGTTCAGATCGAACTACATCTCATAAATTTAAGATGTCGTTTGTTGTGACTACATATGTAAAATCAATTGATCCTCTCGTGAGAGTTTGTTTGGTATTGTCCCTGTGAGTTTTTCAGATTTGCATATTGGTAAACTGAATGACAATTTTTTGATCGGTAAGTTGTACTTATATTTTAATTCGAATTCTATAATTTAACTTATTATTCTGGTCTTATTTTGATTTTTCATAGATGTCATTGGTCAACTTATACATGTTGGAAATATTGACTTTGTCAATATAAATGGCAAGGAAACTAAGAGAATGAATATTGAAATCCGAGATTCCAAGTAATTACTATTTCCATATCTATTTTTTATAAAATTAATAGAATGAAAACTTATTTTTTATTATTTCTCTTGCTAACTATTTTATTATTACGTTGATAACTTTATAACTATTTTGTGTAATGTTATAGTGATGTTTGATTGAGTTGTGTTATATAGGGTAAGTATACCGAGCAAGTGGATGAAATGACTTCAAATCTCATTGGTCAAGTCGTCATCATTGTCATGTAGTTTTGCAAAATCAAGATCTTCAAAGGTAACATCAATGTTTAAAATTCTTCATTATATAACTTATAGATAATAACCCAATATAATATTAATTTTTTCTTCAAAAAAAAGAGTATTTTGAATGCATTCGAGTGCACTCAACTATGGATTAACAATGACGAAATTGAAGGAGTATTGCCTTTTAAACCAAAGTAAGTTAGTATATTATATTATTTTATTTGATATATTTAACTATATATTGATTTTTTGTTTATATTATTCGTTTTTACTAAATATGATTGCAAAATATTTATTTTAATCTACCGAACGATGGGTTAACACTTGCCAAAGTGGATCAAAACCAAACAAGTGCATCGAATGCATTATGTGTTAGCAAAGATTCTTTAAAGAAATATCCAAGAAAATAGTCCAAGAACTTTTGGATACACCATATGTAAGTTTTTATTTTTGTTTTTATAACTTCGATCGTTTAAAGCTTTTTTAATAATTCATATTTTTGGTTCTAAAATATTGATATTAATTTTTTTAGGTTGAAATGTTTATATCAATGTTTAGTACTTTATCCATTAATACCGATTACGGATGGTGTTATCTAAGTTGCAAAGTTTGTAATAAGAAGGTTTTGCCGGTGGAGTCTATATCCGATGATGAAGAAGGTGACGAACAAGCCATAATATCTCAATTATGGAATTGTTCAAAATGTAATAAAAGCGTTTCTAATGTTTTTTCAAAGTAAGTATCTCTAATCTAAATTATTTATTATAATTAGATATAAGTGGAATATATTACATATATTGAACTATTTTGTTGTAAAAGTATTACATTTATTTCAATGTTGGTGACACCACCGGTGAGACAAATTTTCTTATGTTTGATTGAATTGCAATGCACATTCTAAATCAATCAGCTTCTGAACTTGCTCAAACCGTTGCTGAGGTTAGTTTTAAATAAAATACTTTCATCTAATTCGATTGTATTTAATTTTCTATTATCTACCTTATATAAATTTCAAAATAATATTTATGTAGATTGAAGATCCGGAAAACATTCTACTAGCTCTAAAGATATGGAAGAGAAGTCATTCTTATTTATTGTTGCTGTTGAAAAAAGCATTTGGGAAGAGGGTGTGATCAAATTTATCGAGTTAATCAGTTGGTTACTAAACTTGAATTGATCAAGGAATACAACGACACATATTCTTCTCAGAAAAATAATTATATATAGTTTTAAAATATTATATATTATATTAATTACATTTCAAATGAAATAAATTATAATTTTTTTTTCTTTTTATAGGATCTTTCAATGTTAAATAATGGTGAATACAAAGATGATTCATTGAATTTTTAATCTTCAACACTTCTATCGAAAAGCACTATTCTTCCATCCACAATAGTGCTTTTCTTGACAACACTTCTACAACAAAACTCAATTTATTCAAGAAGATTAAGATGGAGAAACTTTGATTTGTCTTTTTTATATCTTATAATCATTACTCAAAAAACTTTGTTACTTTTAAGATTGTTATTTCTTTGCTTTTTTTGTTTCAGATTGTTTCTGTTTTTCATTCAATAATTTTTTTTGAAATATATGATTTTCCTTTCTATTTCGCTTTGAAATATACACTTAGATTAGATGCAAACAAAAATGTTGTTTTGTTGTTATGATATATTATATTTTAGAGAAATTTTGAGAAATGCTTTTTTTAGTGTACCCCTTTTCAAAAATGCCCCTTGACATTTATTTTTTCAAAAATGCTTCTTATTAATACAAAAACGACTAAAATACCCTCAGTAGAATTGTTACAAACTTTTCTTGCCAAAAAAAAATTTTTCCCGCCAAAAAAAAGTTTTCCCGCCAAAAAATTTTCTTTCATGGAATTTCGAAAAAAAAAATTTTCCTGCCAAAAAAAAAAATTCTCCCGCCAAAATATTTTTATAAGTGCGCTTATAAATCTTTACAAAATTTTTATAAACTCCCTTATAAATTTTTATAACGCCTTATAAATTTTTATAAACGCCTTATAAATTTTTATAAACACCTTATAAATTTTTGATAAACACCTTATAAATTTTATAAGGTCTCTTATAAAGCCTTATAAATTTTGATAAACACGTTATAAATTTTTAATAAACACCTCATAAATTTTTTAAGCTCACTTATAAAGGTTTATAAATTATATAAGTTCTATTATAAAGCCTTTTAAATTTTATATGGTCTCTTATAAAGTCTTATAAATTTTTATAAGCTC